>JALPQI010021002.1:0-26728 GCA_025490895.1 Thaumatotibia leucotreta
CAAAATCCTTTCTCTTCGGCTTTTCACGGAAACATCTGAAGTCATATTGCTGTCACAATGAACTTCAGTATATATTGCACTGAAGCTAATTGAGACAAGGAGATTAATTCGGGCGGGTCGGTGAAAAGCCGAAGACAAAGGATTTTGCACTACATCTGTACATAATATTATCATTATTAACTTTTGTTATTGTGTTCATAGTTTTCCAGTATTTTCAAGAGAGATCAGTGTTAATCAAAAGCTGCCTTTATTCCTGAACAGAGCGACATTAATATTTTTTCACGCAAATTTTGAAAAGTATCTACTGAAAAACATGAAAACTAATAATATACGAATAGTGTTATTGAAGGGAAAAATTGTCTCATATTGTAGTAATACAAAAGACTCTAGGGAGTCTAAATATATATTTTATAGTTATAACTAAAATGAATGAATGAAAGCAATGTTTTCAAACGTTATTTATTTTAAATAACATAGTGAAATTTTAACTTTTGTTCTCCGTTCAAGGGCATGTTCAGCATCATGTCCCGATTAGGAAAAAGGTTGAAGATTTTTATTTTCTCCCAAAGAAATATCGATTTTCTATGGAGCGTTGGCTTATTTGTAAGACCTGCCCCATAGAAAAATAAAAAAGCATTTTCACGCGCAATAAAAATCTTAACGTTTACCTAATTGGGATACAGGGTTCTTTTTCGTTCCTCGGTATATAAATTCTTTGGACTTATTTAAAAAATACGATGTTCTTATTTACATAAAATGTTGAGTACTACATAAAGAGTGTAAAATATTTTTAAATGTTGAGCTATTTCGAGGTTTCTAAAAAACCGGTTCTGTTCGGTTCAAGCCACTTACCAGGGTCATACAGGCAAGCACGAACGTGGAAGCCAGCGGCCAGGGAGTGAACTGGCTCTCCTGCGTCATGAGGCCGGCCAGCGTGCGGCCCGACAGCCAAGCCGCCAGCACGGCCAGCGGCGACATCAGCATTATACCGAGGCTGTCCACCATGAGCTGTAACAAGAATAGCATTGGAAATGTCAGAAAAAATGTTATGTTTTTTCAGAAATGTAAGAAATTTCGTTTATTTCCCCCTTTCATGTTTAACATTCTGGAAATGATGCTGTATGGATTTTAAAAGTTATGGGCATCGACTTTTATGACTAACAATAATTATGACCTACACAAACTGACCACCGATTTATAATATTAATTTTTATGACTTATGACAGTATGACTAAAAAAAATTCGGACCTACAACGTTATTCGCTTCAAAAATCGAACTTCAAACTTTATGGGAACCAATAGAGACCCCACGACTACATCTACAAAAACGTTTATTCTGACTATAGCTCCGAAGTTCTGGAGAGAACACAAACAGGCAGAAGAGTTTGGGACGTCAAGGCGGCAAGCTAAGAAAGCCAAGGAACTTGTTGAATTGAATGGCATTTTGTCATCACCCAATTCTCGTAGCGGTCGTAAACTACCGGAAAAAACAGAAAATTTAGTGAAACAGTTTTATCTTCGGGAAGATGTACGAGTAAGTCGGATTATGCCTGGAAAAAACGACTTTGTTTCTGTAAAATTATCAGACGGCAAAAGAACACAAATTCACTGCGTCATGAGTAGAGATCGGAACTATGGGTGCAAAACTTTAACAAAACTTGTCAAGTGAACATGAAAGAGCACATAAATCTATAAAATACACATATATACACACCTAAATATTGTAAGTTCAAGATTTCGAGATAGGCATTGGATATAAATTTATCAATAATACTCGTATTTTTATTGGATAAAGTGTTCCTATATGTCAGTTTTGAAGTTTTGTTAAAGTTTTGCACCCATAGTTCCGATCTCTAGTCATGAGGCCGGCCAGCGTGCGGCCCGACAGCCAAGCCGCCAGCACGGCCAGCGGCGACATCAGCATTATACCGAGGCTGTCCACCATGAGCTGTAACAAGAATAGCGTTGGATGTGTCGGAAAAATGTAATGTTTTTTTTCAGAAATGTTTGAAAATTTCGTTTATTTCCCCCTTTCATGTTTAACATTCTGGAAATGATACTGTATGGATTTTAAAAGTTATGGGCATCGACTTTTATGACTAACAATAATTACGACCTACACAAAACTGACCACCGATTTATAATATTAATTTTTATGACTTATGACAGTATGACTAAAAAAAATTCGGACCTACAACGTTATTCGCTTCAAAAATCGAACTTCAAACTTTATGGGAACCAATAGAGACCCCACGACTACATCTACAGAAACGTTTATTCTGACTATAGCTCCGAAATTCTGGAGAGAACACAAACAGGCAGAAGAGTTTGGGACGTCAAGGCGGCAAGCTAAGAAAGCCAAGGAACTTGTTGAATTGAATGGCATTTTGTCATCACCCAATTCTCGTAGCGGTCGTAAACTACCGAAAGAAACAGAAAATTTAGTGAAACAGTTTTATCTTCGGGAAGATGTACGAGTAAGTCGGATTATGCCTGGAAAAAACGACTTTGTTTCTGTAAAATTATCAGACGGCAAAAGAACACAAATTCACTGCGTCATGAGGCCGGCCAGCGTGCGGCTGTAACAAGAATAGCGTTGGAAATGACGGAAACAATCAAATGTTTTTTTTCAGAAATGTATGAAAATTTCGTTGTGTCCCTTTTTTCGGGCTTTTACAGAAATAATGGCCGTGTGGTGACTGCAGAAAGAATACATTTGTCACCACCCCAACTCCTCCTGCGGGTGTCGTAAAAGTCGACTAAGGGATTGAAGTGTCACAGACCATTATTTGATAAAACAATGATGATGGGCAGCAGCGTCATCATAGTGGACAAATTGCTGCTATCGCCAATCCGCTTGCCCAGCGTGGCGATTATGGGCATTTACCTTCTAATGCGTCTATACGCATAGTTAATAGGAGAGGCCTACGTCCAGCAGTGGACTATTATAGGCTGATGATGATGATGATGACAGAAATAATTAATGTCACTGACACTCCTTTCCATCTATGTCAATTAACTTTTCTTCGATGACATCGCGTTCTCCTGGTAAAAGTAGAAATTAAACCTAATTCTCATTGGTTGAAATTAAAGTGGAAACTTTCATCGATTTTTCCGAAAAAAAACCGGAAAAACAACCAGTTTGAAAAGAAACTGGATTTAATCCAGAAATTTTCAATGCTAAACAAGAAGCCACAACTTCAGAACCCTGTACCTAAGTATATCGGGAAACGGGAGAATTTTGAAAATGTATATTTATTTCAAAGATCAGAACATCAGACGGAGATAGGAAACAAGTTTGTCGATTTTAATTAAATTTACTGTGTAAGGGTTTTCTGAACAGAACAATCGATTTAACTCGGTCTATTTATATCTCGGAAAACACCAGTTTTCGATTTAGCGAGCGAAGCTCTAGCAGCTAAGTAATCATTTTCATTTAATATGCGGAAGCCATTTTCCAAGTCTCTAGACAAATATTTCCATATATGAGTGAATCTATAATAATATTTTAATATATTTTTTATATTCCCTTCCTCGAGGTCTACATATTCCCGCCTCTACAACTAACGATTTTTTCTAAAGTTATATCATCACTCATCCGCCTATCTCAGTCCACTGCTGGACGTAGGCCTCTCCTATTAACTATGCGTACCTAAAGGCGCATTAAGAGGTAAACGTCCGTAATCACCAAGCTGGGCAAGCAGATTGGTGATTGCAGTAATGTGTCCAGTATGAGGACGCTGCTACCCATAATCAATCTTTTCTCGAAGAATGGTCATTGACACTTTAATCCCTTAGTCGGCTTTTACGACACCTGTAGGAAGAGTTGGGGTTGTGACAAATTTATTCTTACTGACGTCACCGCACGGCCAAAAATATATGAAATCTATTATTGGTTACAATTATAGGTAGCAGCAGAGCTCCTATGATTCCGTCAATATATTTTTAGGTTATCCCAAGCTTAGCATTGGAAGCGATCTTCGCCAAAGCCTTCGTATAATTAGAGGCCTTATCATGACCTTCATCATCGTGTCTTTGAAGGTAGATCAAATTCAATTTCTATTCTTGTAGATACAAGATAAACAATAGGATATTTCTTATAGCATGGAGCAATACATTTCATAAAAATAAAGAAGGCAAAGATACTCGTAATTTAATGCTTAATTAACGTATTCATTATTTAATATTTTCTTCGGTTACCGCGATGATTACTCATGACATGAAATAAAAGTATAAAACAGATTAACTCGCGTGTATTAATTATTATTACCTATATTGTAAACATAATACACTTGCATAAGTTCGGGCGTATATAATTTTGACGAAGTATAAAAATGTCCATCTGTATATGATTGTTGGTGGTGATGAATTTGATCCGTATATGTATTATTATAATCCTGAACCTATAGTAAAGAAAGTAGTCATTTTTATATTCAGACTTGATTAGACTTAGACATTTGTACACTTTGAAAGTAGTCATTTTTATATTTCGACTTGATAAGACATAAACATTTTTTATTTAGTCCAACGACGCATAAATCGTTGGACTAAAAGTAAATATGGCGATGTATAAAAATGTCTACATATAAAATAAAATTGGTCCGAGTGTTAGAAAGCCAATACTTTAGAATGCTTAAGTCTTATCAAGTCGCAATATAAAAATGACTACTATCAAATTATAAAAATGTTTATGTCTTATCAAGTCGAAATATAAAAATGACTACTTTCAAAGTGTACAAATGTCTAAGTCTAATCAAGCCTGAATATAAAAATGACTACTTTCTTTACTATAGGTCCAGGATTATAATAATACATATACGACTTGATAAGACATAAACATTTTTATAATTTGATAGTAGTCATTTTTATATTCCGACTTGATAAGACTTAAGCATTCTAAAGTATTGGCTTTCTAACACTCGGACCAATTTTATTTTATATGTAGACATTTTTATACATCGCCATATTTACTTTTAGTCCAACGACGCATAAATCGTTGGACTAAAAGTAAATATGGCGATGTATAAAAATGTCTACATATAAAATAAAATTGGTCCGAGTGTTAGAAAGCCAATACTTTAGAATGCTTAAGTCTTATCAAGTCGCAATATAAAAATGACTACTATCAAATTATAAAAATGTTTATGTCTTATCAAGTCGAAATATAAAAATGACTACTTTCAAAGAGTACAAATGTCTAAGTCTAATCAAGCCTTAATATAAAAATGACTACTTTCTTTACTATAGGTCCAGGATTATAATAATACATATACGGATCACATTCATCACCACCAACAATCATAAACAGGTGGACATTTTTATACTTCGTCAAAATTATATACGCCCGAACTTATGCAAGTGGACATTTTTATACATTGCCATATTTAAAGTAGAGGCATCGTAAGAAGTCGTTTTTGACAGCTCACAATAGTGTTGTGAAACGCTCGATTTTACCGTCGTAAAATTTTCAGTCAAGTGCGAAAGGGCGTTAGATCTGGTACTTGCCATTAAAAAAATTTAATTAAAAAAGTGTTAGGTAATCTTACTTAGAATCATTAGCAGGCAGCGAAACTTTGGTGCCGGTGACGTCATAATGACGTAAAGTCGCATTTAGGTAGGATGTTTTATAGGACGGATAGGACGTGACCTATAGAGGAAATAGCATCCACAACCTCTGTTAGCGAGAGATAGTAACTAGTGTCAAAATTAAAAATCAAGGTCAACAATTAATAGCAGTAGGTAATCGGTGTCCAAATGTAATGCCAGGTCAAATAGTATCGGAGTCTGATATACAATATACGTAGGTAGTTTCACTTGGTAGTAATGTCAATGCAGAACTGGCAGTGGTTGAGACCATGAGCTTGGACGCGAGTTTGCCAGCCTGCAGCGATCCACTCCCAACCCACGTTGGTAAACTTGCGTGCTAGCTCAGAGGGCAATGTAGGTATGCCAAATAGAGAAATGCCGTATATACAGTATATAAAGTCACTAAAACCATTTATTAAAATCAGAGCACATCTCAGTGATAACGTAGTGGTACATAAATTATTATTCTACGAAAAATAAAATTATACGTGATTTTATAACAATTTTGACATTTATCTGGTTGTCAAGTTCAACACAGTCTGTAAAGCCGCGTATCCACCGGGCACACGGGCTCGCGGGCAAAATATGTGCGTACCTACTATTATAGCAATTATTCGTGCCTCCATAAAAAACGTTTACTTATTTATTTCGATTGACGTATCGATAAATTGCAGCAACAGTAGTAACATCACTATTCCGTACAGGCAACAATGAAGTTTGACATTTGCTCCATTATAATAACTGTCAACATTTACACAACTTCATGTGCAAACAAACGTCAAAAACGACTTCTTACGATGCCTCTACTTTACTTTTAGTCTAGTGTCGCAACATGTTTATATTTGGTCTAATATACAGGTGAACTTTTTTATATTTCGTCAAAATTATATACGCCCGAATTTAAGCAAGTGGACATTTTTATATATCGCCATATTTACTTTTAGTCCAACGACGCATAAATTCATCTCGGTTTGTTTGTTTTGAAGTCGATTAAAATCACCAAATTAAAACGAGACAAAATCGGTAAGTATGCGGTTTAAAAAAAAGATTCATCAAAATAGGTTCAGGAGGTTATGTCAGCGTCCGTAGCCTAGTTGGTAGTAACACTGCCTACGAAGCTGGAGGTTCCGGGTTCGAATCCCGGCGAGGGCATTATTTGTGTATTTATTTATCACAAATATTTGTTCCTTGGTCATGGTTGTCTATGTATTTAAGTATCTATATGTATCTATCTATTATATATATCGTCGCCTAGTACCCACATCACAAGCCTTAATTGAGCTTACCGTGGGACTAGGTTGATTTGTGTAAGATGTCCCAAGATATTTATTTATTTTATTTATTTATTTATTTAGGTTCACCCAGTCGGAAGTTTTGAGGCAACAAAGTTAAAAAACATACAATCGAATTGAGGGACCTCCTCCTTTTTTTTGAACACAGGTGGAAAAAACTTACTAACTAATAGTTACTTATCTCACTGCTCCTTATCGCTTTCGGTGCAAAAGTGCCTATAACGCTCACAACAAACAACAGTTTCATTTAAATGATTCACAAAAAATATTAAAAACGAAATATCAATAAAAAATCTAGAACCAAATATACCCCCCGGCAACGGCATTATACCTTAATAAGTTACCAAACTAAATGCTTACACGTGGAAAAACAATTTTTAAATTAAAGATAATATTCAATTTATTTATCTAATGTTTACACTGAGTAAATAAAAAAGTACAATTCCAACCACCCAGTTACGTTTCGAATTGATTGCTATCTTTACGCAAACTCTTCAAATACTTCACGAACACAATTCAGGTCGGTTCATTTCCTAAATTGAACGTATAGGCAAAAGGCACGTGGCAACGCGCCAAATATCCGGGCAGTGGTCAGAGATAGGGTTAAACTTTAATCACGTGTACAGTTCATTCAATTTACACGTTCGTAAAATTGCCTAAGCAAACGGAACAATATATAATATATATGCTCATATTGTCTCCGCCTTAAGTCGTTTCTAATATCCCGATACAAAATGGACTATTATTAAATTATCAAAAATACGATTTTTTTTTTATGGTGCAATTAAATTAAAAAAAAGGTAGTGTTCCATGTTATACAATAAAGTATCCGAAAATTGGGATCCTTAATTCATACAGTCATAAAAACTATTAGGGCGACTCCATTTGATCCCTATGTAAAAAATGCTACTTATACTTATAACACTACTTGTCAAGAAAACAAGACGGAATAAAATCGCTGAATATTCACCCATTCCCACTGTTTTTTGTCTCTTTTAATAAAGCATGACAAAGGCTAAGCTAGTTTTGCAGTTTCTTAAGACTACTTACAGTAGTACGGTCAAATCGTACATAATTTTACCCTAAACTCGCAAATCAAGTAGTATCGCTGCATTTTTGGTATGTTATTTAGACACTACAGGGCAGTATAAAACCACATTTTGCAAGCAAAAAAAAGTTGTGCTAGCTGAGTAGTACGTGAAAAACTGCGAAATTTATGGCCATTTTTTAGTTTCAGATTTTTATTTAAAAAACCTTACGTTTTTTGATGTCATATGTTATTAAACGTTTAAAGATTAATATATTTCCAACAAGTTGAGGTAACATGCATTACCGTAGGTCTTATAGTTTCAGAGATTCGAGACTTTAAAAAGTACTCCTTTTTGTAAACTAGATAAAATTTTGTGTTTTGCTAACATTTTCGGCTTAATATCGCCTCACCTAATTAGGCTACGAAAAACATGCCATAATGACCTTGTAGCGCACTTAATATTCTTTAATTTAAGGGTAAAATTAGGTCAGTGAACTTTACAGTTGAAAGTATAAACGCGCAATTCATAAGGCAGGAGGCCCGCTATCTAAGTTTTTCATACAATTCGCAAGTCGAGTTGCAAAGCTGCAATTTTGTTATATTTTAAAGGCTTTATAGATATATACGAAAATGCATATTAAAAGAAAAACAAAATAATAGTTTGGGCATAGGACGTAAAAAACGAAAAAATCGGACTTTTTTTAGTTTTTGACGTTTAACTAAAAATCTATTATCTTTTTGATACTAATTGCTATAAAAGTAAGAAAGACCATTAAATTTGAAAGGATTTGAGCTACGTTGCATCACCGTAAGCTATATATATTTTGAGATACGACATTTCATAAAGTGCCCTTTTATCAAAAATTAAACAAATTTTAGGTTACTTTAAAGCTATTCACTAAATATTGGCAAAACGTTCACGCTAAGAAAAAAAAAGTAATTGTAGATAACAACTACAGTAAATTTGGAACAAATTGAGCCGATAACAATTACTGTAAGTCTTATAGTTGGGGGTATACGAGGCTTCAAAACATGCATTTATTTTCTTAACTTAATGAAGGGCACATTTTGAAATGTCGTATCTCTAAATCTATATAATTTAGGTTATTGCAAGGTAGCTCAAATCCTTTCAAATTTAATATTCTTTTTAAGTTTTGTAGCAATTAGTATCAAAAAGATAATAGTTTCTTAATTAAGCGTCAAAAAGTAAAAGAAGTCCAATAATTTTTCAGTTTTTTTCGTCTTATGCCGAAATTGTTTTTTTGTATTTCTTGTAATATACATTTTTGTACGTCCTTATAAGGCCTATATAATATACTAAAATTGCAGCTTTGCAACACGACTTGCGATTTGTATGAAAAACTTAGATAGCGGGCCTACTGCCTTTTGAATTACGCGTTTTTATTTTCAATTACAAAGTTTGCTGACATGATTTTACCCTTTAACGAAAGAATATTAAGTGCGCTATAAGGTCATTATTGCATGTTTTTCGTAGCATAATTAGGTGAGGCGATATTAAGCCGAAATCGTTAGGAAAACTCAAAATAGCGTTAGTTTACAAAAAAGAGTACTTTTAAGAAGTCGTAAATCTCTAAAACTATAAGACCTACGGTAATACATGTTAGCTCAACTTGTTGGAAATTTATTAATCTTTAAACGCTTCCTAACATATAATGTCAAAAAACGTAAGGTTTTTTTAATAAAAATCAGAAACTGAAAAATGACCGTAAATTTCGCAGTTTTTCACGTACTACGTAACTAGCACAACTTTTTTTTGCTTGCAAAATGTGGTTTTATAGTGCCCTATGGTGTCTAAACAACATACCAAAAATGCAGCTTTACTACATGTTTTGCGAGTTTAATATACGATTTGACCGTACTACAGTGTAAGTCAATTGTTTTCTTCTTATTCATTACGTGTATAATGTTCGAATATTATCTAAACAGATATGATGAAACTTGAAATTACTAACATATTTTTATAAGATTAAAGGCAACTTCCGTCCAAATATTAGAAAGAGGTTGGTGAAAGAACTGGAAAGTTAAATAATTTCAATATTCCATATTCAAAGCTAATAATTTCGAGAACCCAACGTTGCTGAGAGCTATATCAGGTTTCTTGCTAATGACTGAAATCTCTCAACTGTCAGTTTGACTAGCCACTGTCTAGCTATGAAAGACGTTTTAGTTCAATGACCAAGGATATTTCCAAGAAAAAATACGGAATTTCAGTGAGGTTTGACACATTGATTAATTTAATTAATATATTATCAGTAGGTAGTAGGCGTTCAATGCTCCCTCTAAACTGCGACTCCCCAAATACCTATGTCTTTACGCATAGTTTGATGAGAGGCATACGTCCAGCAGTGGACTGGACTATGATAGGCTGAAGATGTGTTCAATGCTCGTTAAATACTTACTAGATATTCCTAAAGTTATATATTATAATCCATAAAATTTCTTTTATAACAAATGAATCCGCTACTGGACATGGGCCTCTCCCTAAATATCTATACGTATGGATACATTAGGAGGTAATTAATGCCCATGTCACATCTATAATCGCGACACTGGACAAGCGGGTTGGCGATTGTAGTCGTTTGTCCACTAAGATGACGATGCTGCCCATCATCAATCTTCAAAAATGCATGACCATTGATACTTCAATCCCTTATTCGACTCTAACGACACCCACAGGAAGTATTTAGCCAAGTTTACATTTGCAAGTTATTGCTGCAAGTTTTGAGACGCGACTATGGGAAGAGTGAGTAGCAAATATCTGTATCTCTTTCTTACATGTAACTTTGTTTAAAAACTTGTAGCAATAAGTTGCAGGTGTAAATTTAGCTTGAGGGAGGGGTGACAAAGGTATTTTTACTGGCGTCGCCTCATGGCCACGGTAAATTTAATTCTATACGTCATCAGTTTATCTCAGTCCACTGCTGGTGCTGAACGTAGGTTTCCCCAAGTATCTATGCGTATGGACGCATTAGAAGGACTAGGAGGTAAATGTTCATAATTGTCACGCTGGGCGGATTGGCAGTAATATATGTCTACTATGATGACGCTGCTGCCCATAATCTATCAAAGAATGTTCATTAACACTTCAATCCCTTAGTCAACTCTTACGACATCCGCGGGAAGAGTTGGGGTTGTGACAGATGTACATACTCTTACTGCCGTGACCTCACGGCCACCGGAAAGTTTATTCTATGGGTCAAAATTATTTTGGCTGTCTTGTTTCATACCACTCTATCACTTGTAGTTGCTGTTTCGACTCAGTGTATAAAACAAGTCGGGTGCACTTGCATTTCTTTTTCTCGCTAGATTTTAATCCGTACATCAGAAATTGAAAACAAAACATGATCTCATACAAAATCACAGCTGCGTCACGTTTTTTAGGGATACAAAATAAGACAACGAAAATAATTTTGACCCCTATGTTGGATTATTGAGTCATACTAACCTGCTTAGCATTTTGGCTGAGGAACCACATGACGAGCGCCTTGAGCACGCCGTAGCGATGTACGCGGCGCGTGTGGTACCTCGTCCCGCAGAGCTCGCAGCGGGACTTGCCGGACTCGGTGAGCCATCGCTCGAGACACCGTACGTGGACGCGGCCCACCTACGACAGGAGTCAAAGTTGGCATTTCGGAAAACAAAGTTATTCGTGAATTTATATAGATATGTCTAGTAAATTGGAACGCTCAGGGTCAGTTTGGAAGAGGGAAACAAACAACCGCGCTGTGTGGAAGCAAGTTAAAGAGGCGTATGCCCATGCCCAACGGTGGGCGAACACACGCTGACGAAGAAGACGAAGAAGAAGAAGAAGAAGAATGTCTAGTAATGAATGAAGTGTTTGTCGTTACAAGGGAAGTGCGCTTGGTACAGTAAAACTGGGAATAAATCTCAAAATAAGTACTTATATTACTCGTAGTTCTGTTAATTAGTGTGTTCAATAATAACAATGAAAAAACTCAAAACATAAACGTAAAATTTTGGTTTCCCTTTGGGTACAAGTAACGGATGATACGAATTGGTTAAAATACACTGGAATTTTCAATCGTAACCAAATAAGTTTAGTCTTGCGAAAAACCTTTTTTTTTTAAATCTGAAACTAACGAACGTAATGTTACTATAGTAATAGAGGATCATAATGGTTATACTATCGTATGGTTAGCCGTTGATGATATAAGATAAATCGATGCATTGTATATCTGCAAAGTTCTGTAGATACTTACCGTACCACGGCAGTTGCATGCTGATACTAGCCTTCCCAGCTCTGCACAAGAGGCGTCCCCACTATGACAGATTCTGCACATATCATCCAATGAATGCTCACTTGAATGCTCATACTCTACTAATTCCTGAGCGTTCATCGTAAATACTTGAATATCTTGGACCCAATTTTGTGCTTCTTGGGCCCAGTCGATCACGTTCGTTCCCACCGTCTCCATGCAAGAGTATATTCCAATATCAACACATGTCCCAGTGGAAGATACTACTTTATAAATTTCAGTGTTTGAGGTCTTAATGACAATGCTATGCTTTGGTGTGATTTCTCTTTGCTTAGCTTGCTCCTTACGGTTTCTGTTATTATCTCGCTTAGAAGGGCGTGGTGATAATTGTTGTGTAGGTTGAGCCGAATCTAGCCATACAGAGTTTACAGCTCTGGTTGGGCTGAGTTTGGTGCTTGATGCAGTTTGATTATGAATTTCTATATTCGGTGTCGCAAGGACAAGTAAGCTGTGCTTGGGACTGCGGACTCTCGCTCGATGCTGACGCGGGACATCTCGTCGATTTTTATCTATCATCTCGCGTTTAGACGACCGTGGGGTCGGTTGCGTGGATCGAGATGATCCTGTTAATGAAGAGTGTGTAGAGGTACTGAGGTTATTTAGTTGGCTGGGACTCAAATCTGCCGAGTTGTGCTTGTGATCTTCTTTTAGCAGTGAATCGGAAGAAAGCTCTTCACATTCTATTACGGCCGCCATAGGTTCTATGGTAAATGATTTGTTTTGAAAGTTTTTCGTGGTTTTGTTCGTTTTTGATAAATTGCTGAAACAAAATACAAACATTTATGAACCAACACAGTAAATAAAATGTTTTTGCATGGGGCCCGGTCACCCAAGTTTCCTCCTCCTTACCTCAAGTTTTTTACTATTTCCCACTAAAAGACGACTAGGTGTGATGCTGAGTGAGCCTTTAAAAGGATCACCGTTATTTTTGTAACAACCTAGATACCTACAGTCAGCAGTAATAGAGGCGACGTATGAAACGATGATACAAGCAAGGTAAAAATAATTATTTTGGATATTTATACAAAAGTTTGTACACAATTATACTAGGGTCTCTGACTAGGTAATCTGACCTATTGACCGCCATAGTCTGATATGTTAGACAATCAATATCCAGATCACCTCACTGGAGTGTGTTAAATAAGACAAAAGTCTGATTTGATTTTTATAATGTAGAAATTAGTCGCATTCCTGTGTAGGCTCCGGTTTGCATGGCGTAAGTATATTTATAAAGGTGCAAAAAAATCAAACTGTTTATTCTTATACGAGCAAAATAATAGACAATGTTATTGATAATAAAATACAATAATAAAAAAATGGCCAAGAGGCTCAGTGTAGGGTTCCGTAATTAGTCAAAAACGGCTGGGTCCATTATGTTATTTTATTTTATTTTATTTTATTTATTGGAGAAACAACAGAAGTAAGTGACAATAAAATACATATAAACTATTAAATAAACAACATCAAATGTTCACACACTTCCTATAACGCTCTCACTGAAACATATTATCGACATTAGATAAACGGACTAAAGATGAAGTATCCTTTAACATTATTGGACAGAGAGTACACAATTATACAATACAATAAACTCACGTGAAGCTTGATAATAATGCCGTGAAAAAAAAACAATTAGTATAGATGTACTAAGAATGAAGAGGCGATCATTACGACAGAACACTAACAAACACTGTTAGACACTAAAGACATTAAAGTATTCTATAATTGTATGCTTGTGCTAAATTGTAGATCTTTAGTACTAACGGGCACTGAGCTATGCTGTGGACCGAAACACTGACAGACAGATACGGCGAAACTATAAGGGTTGCTCGATTAGTACGGAACCCTAAAAAAGATGAGAAAATTATTAATAGCTCCTACGAACAATTTGAAAAATAGCTTGTAACAATGAGATTTAATAATTTTGAACACCTCACTCAGTCAGCTTTTTCTGCGGAGGACTGTTGCATAAGAAAGGGTTAAACCAATGCCCTAGGTTTTATCTGTCTATCTCTAAACAATTATTTGGATCTTGTTTGCTCAAAATAAGATTATTCACGGATTCTATTTTTAAGAGCCACGAATATTGGTAATGTTTACTCTAAAAATAAACACAAGGCCTGAAACGTGAATAAATTCAACGTACGTGTCTTTAAGTGGCAAGACATTCGCTTACAAAATTCTTCCTTTGACAATTTAAACTTATTGCGCGTGAAATGCCACTTGTAATATAAATCGTAATACAGTGGAATTGCAACGAAATTTAAGATTTTATACAGTACAGTCAAAATCAGATATATCGTAGCATCTGGAGCGTTCAAAAATATCTGAACACGTCTTCATTGTCATAACGATAAAGCCTGTCACGATGTCAAGAGTCATGTTCATCGTAAGTACCCTAATATTGTGTCTTGTGGTCTACGAAAACTGCCGATGTCTGATATTTCCTGTGAAGTCCTTGCAATGGAAATTGACAACAATGTGATCAAACCGTTCATAAAGGTATGGATATTCTAGCATATTATATTTTAATTGTCGGATAGTTTCTTCGCAGTAAGTACAACAGCGTACTCTACGCTGCAGCCTCACATTTTCCCGTCAGTTTTGTTTTCGTAGTCATTTTCTTTTACAAGCGGGAAAACTTCACCTATTGTCTACTAATGTAGAGCATCGAAAATTACGTACAGAATATTATTATATTGATTGAAAATAGTAGTTACACTCGTGACAGGCAGACTCAATGCCCGCCCGACTCAGCGTCACGCACGAAACGTTAGGATAGTTAATAAACGTGTGTACGTGAAGTCCCGTTACTTGTTAAAATACTTACGGAATACTAGGTATTATATTTTCGCAGGGAGTACAGTTGCCATCAGATATATCGGAGCGGACAGGGTACTCACAAATATGTGACCAGGGGGGTTACTATGACGTACTAACGCGACTCAGTTTAGGTCGAGAGAGGGACAAGGCTATACGACTCGTATATCTCTGTCCTTTTCCGTGAACCTAAACTCAATCGCATTAGTACGTCATGGTAATCCCCCAGACCTCTTTTGTCAATTTTTCTTGGTGTTAGTGTGCGTGCTCAGATATTTTTGAGCACCGTTGCCGCTCCTATATATCTATGGGAAAGAAATATGCATTTGTGAGAACCTGTTTGCTGCCGAGTTGCCTCCTTTGGTCGGGGATTTTCTTCCCACGTCATTTTGAACTGAGAATTTTCTGCGTCTTGAGTTTGGCATTTTGTAAGATTTTTTATTGTATATTTTAAGAAAATTATTTGGTGGACATGAAACTATTGAATCATTTTGACAGTTTGATATTTTTTCCATAAATGCGCATGGAGGTTTCATGTATCTATTTCATTAGCGTCAATGAAAAAAGGTTACTTGGCAAATAGTATATTAAAGAGCACAGTAAATTTTAACAATTAATTTACTTGCCTTGAATTGTGGCAAAATTAAGTAAATAAAATTTCTTGGGATGCTCTTTAGCGTGTGGGTAGTCAAGCTCAAGACTAAGGCCAGTATCGGCATACTGGGACTTTATTAATTATACTAGATTCTAGCAAAGCGTCCTCTATAGCAAATTCAACGCAACGGAGAGTTGTCGAATTTGCGGACGATTGTTGTAGACACACGTCTTAGAGTGGCTTAAGGTTGTAGTACCTTCGAACCATTAAGTACAGAATTACACTAGTGATTATCTTCACAATGCCATTGATAAAATTCGCTGTGATCGACGGATGGTCGTCTGGTGTAATTGGAAGCACGTTGGACTGGCAATCCAGAGGAAGCGGGTTCGAATCCCGTGACATCCAGAGTCTTTTGCAGTTGATTTTTTCTATGGTAAGCACATCTGTTACGACATTGTGGGATACTAGATTATGTAGTTCAAAATATAACTGTTTAAATACTTAAGATAATTTTACTTATATTTTACTTCTCTATTTAACTTAAATTATTACCAAGGCCAAGACGTCAGATCAATAATGTTCTTTCATCCATTTTCATAAAATAAGCAAATAAGTTTCATTCTCATTTCATTCATAACTGGAATAAACTTATTGCTATGTAGGTCGCAGTCATATTTTCCATTAGTTCAGGCGACGAAACTTTACTCAGGGTTCTAAGTAAGGACTCTCTGTAGCTGACGAAGGCGGAAAATCTTTTCAAAGCACTGCTACAAACTTGTTAACCCGTAATAAGATACCTACCAAGAGTACAGTTGAGGTGGTTGGAGTAGAAATATTTGAAAAGGCATGGTATTTAAATAGTTTTTTACAATGCATTATGATCATAAAATGCTATTTTTAAGGATAAACTTGAGCACAGAAGACATTTAACTGCACACGTACAGAAATGTATTTTCAAAATTCAAAAAATACTTTTCTACACGGTCTAGTGCTGAAATTGTGTTTTTTCATCGCATAATGCATTGTAATTATTTATGTTATTCATGTTCAAATTATAGGCTTTGTTTTAAAAGAGAAAGCTCACACTATGATACAAGTGTTGAAAGTGGGCAATTTCTGAACGAGTGTTTTGTTCGTCTGAAAAGTTGGTTTGCCTCTCGTGCCTTGATATCCTCGGTATGCTCAGGGTTCTATTTTATGAACCGTTCGCTTTCCTAATAATTCAAAAGTAAGAATTCTTTGTTTGCTCGGCTTTCAATACTGACACGCGCGTAAAACTACTTTGCAGCCTTGCATAACAAATGAGTATTACATTCTTTGATAAAAAATAACTAATATACGTCCTTGTTCTGAAGTTGTGTTTCAACGCCAACACAGTTAACCACAGATCAGTATCGTGATTCTTATCTATAAGGCAGGAGAGATAAGGGAGTATTGGGGAACGGGAAGATCCAGGATCCTTGTAAGTGGTTTATGACCTGCTCCGAATTTTGATATAACCACTATAATAGAAAAGAGACGGGTAGCCACAAAAAGGCTGCACGTTACAGTCAAACACAATATGTGCTAGAATCCCACTGGTGTCAAAATGGATTTCATTTTGAGGTATATCAAAAATCTATTTGGATCCACCTGCAGTATTTTCAAAGAAAACTTACGTCTGTCGTAATATTTGATCACACGTGTATTATACGTTCGCTAGAAGTGATTTCGACATAGACTTATAAGTGGATTTCGAATCCTTCTTGTTTTGACAGAGCGGATGTGCGTGTACGTCACTTTTTCACTTAATTAATTTTGATGATGATTATACCAGAAAACGGGGCTTTGATCGCTATTACCAAGGATTTATTGCGGATATTTAGTGGCTAAATTTGTCTGGAGAGTTTTCGTTTATCTGTCTGGATGTATTAAGTGCCCATTAAGAGACCAGGGGAGGGGGTATAAAGATAGACGAACAAAAGAGTGGCTTTAATCTTAACTTTCACCGCTTTAGTATCAAAGATACTGAAGGCCAAACAACACGAACTGCGTAGGAAGCTCGACTAACTATTGGCAAAGACAGGTGGTGGGGTAGGTATATTATTACGTTAATGTAATCTGAATATCATACAAAATAATCTAAGCAAAAGAAAAATAAAATAGTCCTGATCCGCATCTGATGGCATTAAGTACGTAATTAGGATAGGAACAAATGGGGCCCTTGATAACAGACAAACCGTTTCGTTTCGTCAATTTCATTTCTGCTGCAAGTGCAAAATAGGTGGCATATCCACGAAAATCTTTTTGGTTAATCTTTGTTTTCGCAATTACTCTAGTTATTTTACATTATCCTGATGTCTGAAAAGTGTCCAAGCATTGCTTTGCCTACCTTTTATTTACAAAAGATATTATTGTAATCTAGACACCGATCCACATGATAATGAATCCACCGAACACAGATTTTTAGAGTCCCCCATCTTATTGTCGCAAAGTGTACATTTTGAAAGTAATTTCATTGTATTGCTTGACAATTCGGTGTCATTCTTAAAACTGTATGGCTAAAAATGTTTCATAATATCATAATCATAATACAGACGTAGTGCAAAATTATTTTCTTTCAGTTTTTCACGGAAATGCCTACGTTCTTTTTGCTGTCTGCTGTCAGAATGGACTTCAGTATCCATTGCACTGAAGCTAATTGAGACTGAAACGTATTTGGCCGTTACCGAAAAAATACTGAAAGAGAATAAGGAAATATATTTTGCACTCTATTTAAGGACAGAGCTTTTAAGTAGATATTGTGATTGGGCGAAAAAGGTTGCTGAGTTGCCTAAACGAGGTATGAGATTGAAATTATTGGTTATGATATGACTCTTAATACTGTGAACATTAGTTTTTGTACGCGTTCATTGAAATTATTTATTTAAGTACTGATTTTTCAATCCCCAGATAACAGTATCTGTCAAATAAATGTTAGCTCTATCCTTTTTTGACTGATGACCAGCGATAAGGATGGTAATACTTTTAACTGACGGATACTTTTAACTGAGGATTGAAAAATCATCCCTAAGTCATTAATGCAACTAGGTACTTATATACGAAATTAAGAAGATTATATGTAGTACACAGTTTTGTATATTTATTCAACAATGAAAAAAGTGACGTTGCATTACTTTGTATGAAATCCAAATGAAATCTTAATGCACAATAAGACATGATACTTTTGAATTTAATATAATGTCATACGGGCGCCGCGCCGTTCGTTGCGTTGAAATGAAACATTTGTATGGGAGTAACGAGTGTTTCCAGACGGGACTTATTTATGTAAGAACGTTGTTGTCTTCAAAGAAATATTGAACTGAAGTCAGGAAATGTAATGTATTGGTCTAGACTTCATGACATTTCATTTAACAAGCCTTTATTCAAATTGGAATTGTTGTATTTCATTTCGTTCTTTTTTGCGCAAGAATATTTCGTTTCCAACATTACATAATTTTATTTTTAATACAGACGGTTTCTTTTTTAGGCTCTAGTGCGAGAAGTGTGTCATTTTACATCAGGTCCAAAACTTCCTATCGGTCGTGTTTTAAAACATCGCCACTCGTTTCGAATTTCATGTTTTTTGCACTTGTGTCGTAATGTACTATTATAATCTGGTATAGTATGATGTAGACTTTTTATCGCTCTTGTTTTGATTTACTAAGGGCTTGCTGCACCATCCCTTAATAAGAATAATAATATATATATCTCAGATAAATGTTAGCTGGCCTTTTCTTTTATGTGCCTGGGGATATAATATACGATATATTTTTTTTCAACACACTTGCTCGTAACGTAGGTATTATTGTACCGCTATTAGGCTCATAATCCAAGATATTAAACACGCGTGCTTTTTCATTACGTTATTGTTCTAGTGCGGTAATAACATAACCCGACCAAGTATGTTTGCAAACATTTGCAAGTATTATGTCATGTAGATGAAGCATTCGAATTTAGTCAGGTTATGTTTATTTTTTAAATTGACCAAACAGTTGACATGTGGCAGAAATAGTGGAATCCAGAATATTATTTCAAAATACTATACATTTTCGTAAATAAATAAATAATATATTTAAATTGTGCATCCAAATTATCGAGTAATTATATTAAATGTAAAGTTATCGTATTTTTATTTTATGATGATCGTTAATGATTCGCAGTTTTTTTTTTTATATTGGCTGTTTGTCGATAGGATTGCTGCCTTACAAATTTGCGCGCGTTTAAAAATTCCTTAGGTATGCGCGCGCCGTTTTAAAGTTACCATGTTACCATTGTATTTGTTATTCGGAGTTATTAATGTTGTTAATTTCAAATGTTTGTTGCGTGTTACAATTTTGTTGTGTTTACTGTTGTTACTTTTATGTGAATTGTGAACTTCAAGTAATGAACAAGAATAAAATAAAAAGGTTAAACGTAACTTTGGGATAGTACCTAAGTAAGTAATTACCTAGCAACAAAGGTTAGTAAAAGTGTTACTAAAAGTCGGTTATTCCTCGCAAGTGTGTTGAAAAACGTCGTATGAAACTCGTGTGCATTGATCATTATACTCTCTGCTATCTTATGCGCGCTCGCTTGCAGCTCGCGCGCACAATACCGCCTCGAGTATAATGATCAACTTAGCACACTTGTATCATAATATACTATTATAAACGTTTTTTTTATGGGTTCGTTTTATTTTTGATCAAGGAAACAGTAGACAACGTGCACTCTTAGGTTAGAAAGCTTTTCACTAGATAAGACAACTAAGGATGGACCCTACGTCAGCCTCCGTAGCCTAGTTGGTAGTGACTCTGCCTACGAAGCTGGAGGTTCCGGGTTCGAATCCCGGGGAGGGCATTATTTGTGTATTTATTTATCACGAATATTTGTTCCTTGGTCATGGCTGTCTATGTATTTAAGTATCTATATGTATTTATCTATTATATACAGGGTGGTCCAAACCTTGACGTCAAAATTTTTTTTTTAGATTCCTTACGTCATGAGCTATCAGAATATACCCCATGTATATTAGCCAATTTTTTGTAGTTTTCGAGTTATGAATTTTTGAAAAAAAAAATTGAGAAATTCTGGAATGGAGAAAGTTATTAATAAAAAAAAAACTATTGGGTTTTTTTAACTACTTTCTTTTTGTAAAAGTTTTACTACAAATAAAGCATTTACTGACAAAAAAATTAGCGTCCTCTCTTTGATACAAGTAGGATAAAAAAAGACCAAATTCAAAATTTTACGCTAATAACGCATCAAAATAGCATTAATGTACGTAAATAAAAAAAAAAAACATTTCCCAAGCAATTTTCGTATTCTAAAGACCGCCCTAGACCTTGAGCCTTCGTAAAAGCAAAAAAAAAGTGATACTTAATGATGAGGATTTTTTGGAGTAGTCGGTCAAATATACTTAAAAAAGCTTAAAATTTTAAAGTAGTAAAAAATTACTTAAATAACTACACAAATTGAGTTTTCGTGGTATTTTCTGTCTTAAACAAAACAGACGAAATTTTACTTTATTTTTAACACGTTCATTGCGGCAGTCCATTTCGTGTACTTTACATTGGAGCTGTATCAGGTACATTAGACCTGTTTCTGAACTTTTCGTTGTAGCGTCATAGGGTCGTATGGATCTGTTCGAGGTGCATGTCTTTAAGTTTAATTTACTGGGTAGTAGTAATGATTTCTTTCTTTTTTTTTTATTCTAATACACTTTCGATGAACACATCAACATATAACTTCAGCCGTTTCTAGATCTAAGAATTAGAAGATTATTAAATCTGCAAAATAATTTGTCAGATCCATTCGACCCTATATCCGCACTGAATGATTAACTTATCGATAAAAGTTTAGGGCTGTGAAAGTAAAATATCGATAAACTTTAGACGTGTTTTATTCGAAGTAAAACAAAACTTGAAACCAACGTTAAAAAAATCACCGAAATTAAACAAAACCAGAAAAAAATAAAATACAAATAATATTTTGCAAATTTATATTGCTGCGTTCTGGTGGGATGGACACATTTTCTAATATTTGTATTTTTTTGCTTTTTGGATTAGTGGGCGTCGATAAAGGCGAATCAGATGCATTTTGAGAAATGGTTAGTGTGTCCGGTGGTCGGACTTGTATATATCGACGCTAGAAAGGAGAAATTGGATAAGCGACACTTTTGTAGATATTGAGTTATATACACCGTTAGAATCTGCGAATTTTTCTGCGTCGAATGAGCTAGGTTTCGTATCCATCTGACAACTTTTGTGTCGCTTATCCCATCGGTGATTTAGAGAACTTTCGACCATTTTTTGTTACTAAACGACTTGGTTTTTGACAACTTTTAGGAAAATGGAGATTAGATAAAATATAATTCAACATAATTCATCTTGGATTATTTTACCTATTCGTCATGACAGGTAAAATTTTACTTGGATATTTTTGCCGTGTAACAACTAATCTTCACTTGTGGGTTAGCTATTTCTACCTGACTGTATGATATGTTCTCACGTCGTTTGGACAATTTTACCTTTATCTGAATTTAAAATTTAAGTCGGTTAGACAATATTACTTGACTATGATATATCATTGATATCTGAACTATTATTGGCGTTTAACCGTTTTTATCTACATTTATTTATGAACCATTCCCTTCACTTATCCTATTTTACTACTAACCTACTTTTTGGAATAAAGTTATAAAAATATCTAAAACCATGTTTTTCTTTTTTCACGTGAAGTAAATTCGTTTACTAGTCACGGAATGTTACTCATGTAATTAAAATGACTGAATATGAAGTTAAAATAGTTTCTTATTCTAAATATGTGGATATTTCTTAATGATATACAAGTATATGCTATTAATATTTAACCACCACCGTTTTAAGTTTAGATTAGTATTACAGTATCTTGTGATTTTGGTTTTGTGTTCATTATAATTGTGTATTTTTTTTTCAATAAATGATTTATGCTATTTTATCAATTTATATATTTTTACCCGAATATAAAATAAGCCACTTCGGCAGTTAGATAATTTTAACATGATGATTTTTTTTATGTAAGTCTGGGGTAGACCTTTTTACCTTCCTTATTTCTAATACAATGTGTTGGTTAGATAATTTTACCTGAATCAATTTTTTTTAAGCGTGTAAACCATTTTGCTTAAGTGACAGTAAATCCTTAAATAACACTTGAATACGTTAAATAATGAAAACATCATAAAGAAAACATATTTATGTCCATAAAATAATGCTTCAATTATTTGATTTCGCCAGCTAATTAATTGTAATGATTTTTTTTCGAAAATCTGGGCGGTTTTTTGCCTCTCCTGTAAAGTATGCACTGTGTCGCTTATCCAATTTCTCCTTTCCAGCGTCGATATGTTATTATTTGTACTCACTTTACTACGCAGTCGATAAACTGGTGTCAAAGGCGCAGGTCTATCTGATGGTCTGGTATCAACATCTGCATCATTTCTTCGACGTTTGACGGTATTTTCAACGTCCCCAATGGACATCAAAAGCATTCGTCTGGACCGCTTCATGGTAAGACCCAAACCCAGCTAACCCACCGAACAACTGTTCAATAATGTTTATTGCACTCGAGATTGCACGTTTATTTCGCGTACTACCTACAAAATGTCGACTAAGGGCGGCACTAGACAAACTAATCATAATCCTGGTGCGTTTAGCGGGTCATCGGGTATCAGGTCGAAGGGACCTGATATCCGCACTAGGTGCAAAAAATTTCTTTTCTGTCGGTATCAGATACAATCGACCTGATACACTTTTATTGTACCGATGAAATATATTCGAAGAGACAATTCCAAAAATATATTTGTCTCATTTCTACTCCTTTGCAAATAGAAGATACCATGTCCCGCACCAGCGGTAGGAACAGTATTTTTAGTGCCGCCCCGCGGGATAGTTTATCATCGGATCTTTTAGACCTGATACCGCAATGAACGTGTTAAATAAAAAAATTAGATTTTTTTTTAAGTTTATTTGACCGACTAGACTACTCCGAAAAATCCTCATTATTAAGTATCACTTTTTTTTTGCTTTTACGAAGGTTTAAGGTCTAGGGCAGTCTTTCGATTACCAAAAATCCTTGGGATATGTTTTTTTTTTTTATTTACGTACATTAATGCTATTTTGATGCGTTTTTAACGTAAAATTTTGAATTTGATATTTTTTATGCTACTTGTATCAAAGTGAGGACGCAATTTTTTTGTCAGTAAATGTTTTATTTGTAGCAATACTTTTACGAAAAGAAAATATTAAAAAAACCCAATATTTTTTTTTATTAATAATTTTCTTCATTCCAGAATTTCTCAAAAAATTGTTTTCAAAAATTCATAACTCGGAAACTACAAAAAATCGGCTAACATACATGGGGTATATTCTGATAGAGCCCATGACGTAGGGAACCTAAAAAAGATTTTTTGACATCAAGGTTTGGACCACCCTGTATATTGTCGCAAGGTACCCACATCACAAGCCTTAATTAAACTTTCCGTGGGACTAGGTCGATTTGTGTAAAGATGTCCCAAGATATTTATTTATTTATTTATACGTGAGGTTAAGCTTTACTAATAAACTTACTTGTCTAATATGCTTTACTAGATTTCCTCAGATTTTTCGCGAAAAGCAACTTTGTAAAGTCTGTAAAACCTTAAATGAAACAGGAATTTTCCAACTAAGAGCTTTTGTCGCTAGCCTCACCCTGGCAAACTAGTAGTTAAAACCTCAAGTTACTAGTTGTTAAGAACTATTAAGATAAATGATGTACTTACCACAGTATCAATACTGGAAGGGTCTTAGCTAGCTGACGTGGACTACCAGTGGCCTATTTCACCATAATTACAAGTGTGACAATTGTAAAATATCATTGCTACTGACGTCACAGGCCTCCGTAGGCTACGGCTACCGCTTACTATCGGACGGTCCATGTGCTTGTTTGCCACCAACATAAAATTATAACTAATAACGTTATTGTATCGTTAATAAACTACTTTTTATTTTCCCTAACCTATGACAATTGTCGCAAGGTGTAGTACAATTTTCATTAAATCTTGACATGAGGTTCGGCATATGTCGGAATTTCGCTACAATTGTCGTGCTTTTTGTGACAATTGTAATTTTGCTTTGCAACAAAAATGTTATTTACTGCCAATGTATTTAAGTTCCTGCACTACATTTTATGTTGGTGGCAAACAAACGCACGGCTCTTCCGATGGTAAGCGGCAACTGTAGCCTATAGATGCCCTCGATTGGGGAAAGAGTAAATTTACAATTGTAGCACTTGTCAATGTGGTGAAATTGGGGCCAGGAACGAACGCTCGTCTAAAGGTGCGTTTAAACCAAAAGAGCATTCGCTGTTCTAGCGTCCGTTCTACGAAATCAACCAGTCACGTTTTGTGTACCGATCGAATTTCGTAGAGTGGGAGGTTAGAACAGCGAATGCTCTTTTAGTTTAACCGCACCTTAACAAGAAATTGTATGCACGGCGCTAACTGATGAGAGCGTGTGCGAATCAGCGCGGCTGCGCACGCAGCGGACGTCCGCGCCAGGTAGCGTAGGCCCGTAGTAAATAGTTTATTTGTTGTACAAGAGAGGAAAGTGGTTGTTTAATCATCGTGCCAATATTGAGACCCGAGCTAGCGAGAGATTCCATAGTTGAACCACGAGCGAAGCGAGTGGTTTAAAAATGGAATCTTGAGCGTTGCGAGGGTTTCAAGGCACGATCATTAAACAAACTTTGCTCCCATGTGTAACACAACATTTTTCCCCACACTAAAGCGAGGAAGCAGCTACAAACGTGTAAAAAAAAACAATCAATGCAACAAATCAGTCTTTATTAAATAACTTAGAATAGTACTACCTATAACAACAAAATATTTTTTTAGTATTTAACTACAGCAACATACTATAATATCAAAATAATAGTTATGAGATCAATAAATGTTGTAACTTGAATAAATTACATTTTTTTTTCTTATATTTTTTGCTTTTAAACTTAACTTAATTTGGTAAATGACTAGGTCTATTTATGTGACTAGATTTTGTTTTATAATTACAATAAAACCTACCTACATTAATTAAATTGTCAAAATTTCTATGTTTAAGTATAAAATCTGTATCCGACAGCTAAAACATCAATCATTTTAAAAAATGTGTGAGGTAAAGTTAAATTGTCTACTTTTTGGTAAGATATTACATAGGAAACTTTCCTTACAAAACTGTACATTCGAGTATTTTTTTATAAGTTTTCAACATTGACGTACAAGATGTCAGTGTTAGCGGGTTGCGTTCTGAATGTAAAAGTATACTATCTGGTTTTTGTTCAATACGATAACATTTTGCAATAGGTTTTTATAAAATACTAAAAATCTAATTTACTATCTTGAATAAATGAAATAATCTGGTGTATGATAAAATTTTCATGGTGTCCCTCAAAAAAAATCAGCGAATCATAGCCATACCAGCGTTTGACGTTCCATGGTTTTGAACGTTTCACGGTTCATCTGTTAATTTACTTCCCTCACAAGTGATTAAAATGCAACTTTCTTTACTGAAATTAGTGAGGGAAGTAGGTGTTTCCGAGCTAGTGTGGGAAAAAAAATATAGAACCTTCAATATTGCTCAAAAATTCTCAATCCAATGAAAATTAATATGTACGGTCAAGGATTGATTCATGTACCATTTCGGACTTCGGCGTAGTGAAAAATAGGTAATAAAAAAGTTCTTCTTTGATTGTACATAATTATTCAGGTACAGATTTTCATATAATGAAAATAAAGGTGAAAGTAGTAGGAAAGTGTCAGTCAGTCCACCCGTCTGTCTGTCTGTCCGCAGCATAGTTAGGGCTAGAACTTTGTCAACTCGTATATTAGGAACGTAATCACGCTGACAAAGTTTATTTCGGATATTTCCTCTACACGTACAGAATTGATGTGTTTTTATATTTCCTGTAATTCTACAGTGTGTCAATATTTTCGAACATAACCACTGTAGAATAAAAAAAACTGTGTATCCTCCCTCCCCCTATAACATAAGAAAACTATTTCGAACATTATCGGTCTAGCCGTTTTTTATTTCAAAAAACA
>JALPQI010021003.1:0-23552 GCA_025490895.1 Thaumatotibia leucotreta
ACTTCAAAGGCTCGCTTAATCAACTGTGAATGGTTCGAGCGTCGACGCCATTACTCAACACGCCGTTTACGCATTCTTGTTTGTTGTGTACACTATATACGCATCCAGAAACTCGTAACTTGATTTTAATTTTAAGTTTACCAGCGCGCTAATTTTTTGCATCATTAATGTGTGGTCCACGTCTCGCCTGTTGACGTTACCAAAAGTTCGAGTTTTTAAGCTTATCTGACCCAACCTTTATCGGGTAAAGACATGCCTTGTTTCTATTAGTTTGCAGAATAACTTACAGCGTGTTTATTTGATACGGGCGAGTATTTTAGTGGCGATTACTATTGGACCTAGGAACCTTTAATTTATGTATATAAATTGTATAGGTTTGAAATGAAAGACCGATAAAAAAAAAAATTGCTAATAATCATGTATTTTCTCAGTACTTATAGAATGTATTAGCGTAGATTACTTTCATGTAGATTGATACATTAGGTACTTTAATTTTTATAGAGGTGTTAGATAGCTGGAAATTCTATCATAATCTAGTATCAGCTGATTGACCAGAACTGCTAAATATTTTATAAGTCTACATCTTTCTAAAGCAAATTATTTAAGCAATTCACCAATACGATAATATTTAATTGTAACATTATTTGCTAGTACTGTCACTAAGACTATGTGCAGTTAATACGCGTGTGATTGAACGTGCAGTGAGAATAATCAAGATGGCGCGGGTGTCAAAGCGCATTGTGCAGGATGTGTAGGATAGTACAAAGGTGTTGATATCAAAGCGTTAATCCAAATCCCATTACAACACAATCCCTTCTCTCTTAATAATACCTACATATGTGCCTATTCTATGACTTACAAGCGCATTCTATTGTGAAAATGTACACAATTTTGGTAATTATTATTTATCAAATTAGGAAATAATATTATGATGTTTAATTATTTTAGAAATGTGCATTAAAATAAGATTTATTAGGTTTAAATTGCCAGTACCTAATCAATGGTTCAATGGTTTAAGATAAAAGCAAGGATAATTATTGTATGCTGCCGAATTTTTTAATGCTTCAGAAATCAATCAATTCGAGTTACGTTGACTAACAAACCTTTTTTTAATTACCTACATACGTTGTCCGTAGGTATGTTTGTTAAAAGTATGTTGTTGAAAGAAACATAATCAATACAGGCAGATTATTACTGTAGCAATAAAACATGGCACGCATCTCTTGAAGCATAATTCGCGAATCAAAATGGACCAACTCTTTTAATATTATGTCACCTTACTCATTTTAGCATACTGTATGTTACCGCTCCTCATTCTCATTAGGTATATGACCTCCTTTCGTTAAATGGGGCTAAAGCGATACGTGCCTGAGCACGAACGCGTCCCGACTCGATAAGACACGAGATAGCAAGCTGCTAAAAGTTCTCAACTTTGCCTGGGACACTGTCACTTTACTTTCTTATTTCCGAGCCCACTACTTTGTAAGAGGATGTCCATTTATAAATTTATAGCTGTTGAAGGTTTTGCCGACGAAGCGCTTTTCCTGATTCTAACCATTACAAAATAGTTTAGTTATCACTGGATTTCTTCAAGTAAACGTAGGGTATTTCACATGCTTTGATCACATCGCATTATCTATGGTAAGAGGACTAGGATGTGAGCTTGAGCTAGCATCGACAAAATCGCAAATTTTCCAGGCAGATGATGATGACTAATGATAACCTACTTACTTCCTTGATTTATCATCGTCATCATTATCAGCCTCAGCCAATAGACGTCCACTGCCAGATATGTCTAGCAGTGGACGTCTGCAAGTGGCGGCGGCAATGGCAATCATATTTATGAGTAAGTACCATATTTTAAAGGCTGCTGCTCCCCTGCGCCCATCCGCCGGTGGTCTTGGACGCAGATTAAGGACGTACCCGGGACCTGCTTACTTACTTGATTAAAATGGCCCTTCAAAAGAGATATACAAGAAGTACATAACCTACATATTATTACTAATTTAAATAAAACTTTTACAACGGTTTAGTGGACCAAATTTGTTTGCAACCTGCGCAGCTGCGCTCATGCGATAAATTAATTAATATAATTCAATAGTAGGTAATAGATTCTTTTGATATGATTTTAGTAACCTTAATAAATCTAACAAATTGTGAAATTTTTGGATTATAATACTTTTAAGAAACTTTTAGTGCATAACAAATTAAGTTCGACCGAGACGTTTGAATCTAGAAGGATAAAAACGCTGAATATTACTTAAAACTAAAAGAATATTAGAACATATTGTTTTTCTTTGGTATACGACATCTAATATTTATAATTTAGAATATTAGAACCTAACGAACCAAATATCTCAATACCGGACAAAATTTACAAAAATACAAAAAAGAGAGTAGTCGCCACAGCGTAGATATATTTGATCAAACTAGGCTTGTAGGTCATCAAAAAATATCAAAGCCACAGCCGGGACGTCGTAACATTGTTGGATAAATAAGCGCGTATTGCGGCAATGATGCGCCGCTTGCTTCGGCTACATTCTTAATTTTACTATTTATCAAAAAAAATACTAAAAATATTTTTTAACGATAATAGAGGGAATTTTGGACACTTTCTTTCAATTACATTTCATTCTTGGGATATCTGTTACTTAAATCTTAAACTTACCTACCTACTTCACAAGTTTCTGACGAAACTAAACTTGAGGTACCTTAAAGTACCACCTAAATTAAATATAGTACTTACCATATAAAATCCAGACAGATTTTTAGAATTGCCAATAAATCTAAAAATCTATTCACACAACTGGGAAGACAGTTTTTATCGGAACCTACAATGATCAAAAATGTAAAATTTTCTCAAAAACTCAATTTGTAACACACTAACTTTATTACATAAATCGCGTTACCGTACTCCAGTAAAAGTAATATCATTTAAGCTCCGAAGTATCGGTATTTACTATGGAAACCTGATTTAAAAAGTTTGTGGATAGTAAATGTCTGAAATTTAAAATTTTACGTATCGGCATCGACCCACTTCACCTTAAATAAACTGAAACGAAATACCAGTTAAATAAACATGGTTTGATTATTAACGCTTGCTTGACCTAGCAAATGGCTCTTAATAGTTGGTTTTGAGAGCACTAGAATATCGTACGCTAACTCAGACAGGACTTTTATTTTCAGTTGTTCCATTAAGCAGGACATGCATGCATCTGTATTGTTCATTCACCGATGTGAACACAAGTTCCAACCTATCTTTATCAATATAACTGATTTGTGTAAACGGTTTGGCAACAGCAGTAACAATAGCCACATTTGTCAAATCCTTAACTCTTTCTGTGAGTATCGTAAGAGTCGACAAAAGAGATTGAAGTGTCACTGACCATTAATTTATTGGAAATTGATGATGGTCAGCACATATCATAGAGGACATACTATTGCGATCGTCAACCCGCTTGCCCAGCACTCCCAGCAGTTACCTTCTATTGTGTCCATACGCATAACTAATATGAGAAAACCTTTTCCAGCAGTAGACAAATAAAGGTAGGCTGATAATGTGATGTGATCAATAAACCGAACACAAATTATTCAATAGTAAAGTGAATTCTTGTGATCTTGTGGTGAGTGCCGTGTGGTGACGGCAGTAAGAATACATTTGTCACCACCCTAACTCCTCCTGCGGGTGTCGTAAGAGTCGACTAAGGGATTGAAGTGTCACTGATCATTCTACAAGATTGATGATGGGCAGCTGCGTCATCATAGTGGACACATTACTGCGATCGCCAATGCGCTTGCCCAGCGTGGCGATTACGGGCATTTACCTCTTAATACGCATAGTTAATAGGAGAGGCCTACATTCAGCAGTAGACTAACATAGGCTGATGATGATGAAAGTGAATTCGAATTACATGGCATTGAATTCAGTTTCAGAACACAGCACATGGATCACGTCCCCCGAGATGAAACGAATGAGCCTATACCCTAGCCGAATGTGAACATTCTCTGGACTCGGGGACTCTAACCTTGTTATTACACGCCACTTTCAGGCCCCAGTCGGCGATGGGAGCCGTAATGCGATCGGCTGCTATGATTGGCAGGTCATTGTTTGCTGCAGATATTATACAATGCGATTGACTTGTTTATGTTTTTAGGTAAGGCGAAATTACTATAACTTGTATCTCACCATGACCCACGTTCATACATTCATATTTTTCATACAATTTTATTGTAAAACAAATTAACTGACTCAACTGGACTCAACTCAACTCAACTTCTGGTCGTAGTGGTGGTGGTGGGAATTTTGGTGGATAGCTTGTTCCTAGGCCAAAGAAAAGGTATAACTATTCAGAGGTAATGTAGCCGGCCTTATGGGCACTCTTCCGCTAAGAACAGATGTTACGTCTTAACCTAGCGTACCAGAAATAATGTATATTCAGTTCAGCATTTTTTGCAATAAAGAAATCAGATTGCTTACATCACTATTGGCTAAGTACAGCTTTTTGAAGATATAATTTTCTTGATCTTTAGGATGCACATCGTCAAATAACTTGGCTTAGCCAATTTAAATTATAAATATTAGATGTCATATACCAAAGAAAAACGACCAAGATCACCTATGTCCGAGGTGGGGATCGAACCCACGTACTCAGCTTTCGCGGCTGATGCCTGTACCCCTCGGCCACTCGGTCTTAGCAACCACCGGTCAAATTTCTCGGGTATATGCAATCCCTTACAAGGCTAGGCGCCTTTGACCTTTTTATAATTTATATAGTATTAAGTAGTGTGACTACTGGAGAAAAAATAAAAGTACAAATCAAAATATTTAGTTAATAAATAATTTGATTTGTATTTCGCAATATGTTCATTAGCCAATTTAGTTAGTAACAACACCGACAAAGATGTAATACAAGGAAGTGACAATGCGACAGTAACAAGTGAGTGTAGTGAGGCGACTCCATTCAGGACAGTGACATAAATCGCGCGCGGCAATTACTGTCCTCGGTCATCCGCAAACGGCGTTAATAGCTCTGAATCCCGCAATCTCGGCAGCGGTATATGCCTTGGAAGAACGTGTGGGTGTGGCCTAAACTGGAATTTACGTACTTTACGTACAGAGTCTGGGGCGCACAATGATATGAGATATTTCCCCATCGGCAAACAAGGTTTTGCCTAAGATGGGTCTGTAATATAGAACTGTAGATTTTCTTGTTTTGGACTATAAATTAAAACATAAATTCAAAGACAATTGGTAGCTTCAATCATTTTTTGCCATGTGTTAAAGACCTTGTTTAGTACGATTGAAATTTTAAAAGGCAGTATCGACTAAAATGAATAATCTTAAATAACTTAACTTTTATAACAGCGAAGACATAACTCAAATAAAACACTCCCACTAGTTTTACTCATAAAGTATAATAAAGCCGAAATTAGAACCCCTACTAGAGGTAGATACAGTATCTAGTTATATTAAGTATACGTATATGAGTATAAAGTTGGTACACGCTTGCATTATTTGTATTTAGACATTTAGAACACAAAGCTGCTGCTTGCTTCGTAAAAGCACAGTCCAATTACATGAATTTATCTGGGACAGGTGCAATAAAGCTTTTTGCGGTAGAATTGGCGCGCTATTTTCCGTGGCCGGCGCTACTGTTCTGGAGAAAATTTTACAAGCAATCATTAAAATTAAATACAATTTTAATATAATAATTAAATACAATTTCAATGATATCTTATGATGATAATATGTTTTATTTACGTACCGGAGGGCGCCGCATGGGTAGCCTGATAACCTGATAAAGGTCGCAGGAGTCCGGTGGATGCGGGTGGCGTAGGACCGGTCATTGTGGCAATCTTTGGGGGAGACCTATGTTCAGCAGCGGACGTCTTTTGGCTTTTGGCATGATAAACTACAATTTTAATACGAATACATAACAGTTATTATAATTTGATTCGACGATTGTATCATGGTCACACTTTTATCGTCTATCGACGAATATCGTGTTTTAATTAGACTGTAAGTATTTGTTGGGCAGATTTCAAGAACAAGGGAAATATAAATAAATTACAAACAATAAAGTCATTGCATCAGCAGATACAACTATAATCACTACCTATATTGCCAGCTGAGACCAAAGCTGAATGTATTTACCGACAGAATCCGTGCTTACCGTTAGGAAAGACCTACAATATGACACATTACAAATAAATTGTTGGGACTCAGAGTCATCAATAATCCGTAGGTAATAATTAACTGTTAGTACATTGTATGTACCTACAGTAAGGTCATATATGCCAAATGATCGGTTTTATACTGGTCCAGGAACGGTTCGGTTGCTCGTGCCATATATGCCAATTGCCATATATCCAAACTTTAGCTTCGGAATTGTATGTTCAATTTTTTAATTAATTTAATAAAGAGGGTATCTACGTTATTCGTATCGATAGAGAGACATTGTACGTAGCCACAATAGTGGTATCTACGTCTATATCTACATCGTTTATACTGACATATATATCACTGTTTGTTAGTAACTAATGCCTGAGTTGGAAGCTAGGATGGATAAATACAGGCATACTCGTAGTCGTAGGCTTGTGGCGTCTTAACACAACACACTGTTGTTTACATCTAACAATGTTTGCTGTAGTGTGGCAAACGGGTGACGTTAAAATAACAATACCACCGAGAGGTACAGTAGCATAAATATATAAACACGTTTCCCCCTTATGCTGTTGACTTAAGGTGAAAAAATGTGTACATCTAACGTATATATGTCCTTTACTGTGCGCTTAAATCGGCTTGTTTTGATGTTATTTCAAACAGTTAAATAAGTATAATGATAATACCTACACATTTATTTTTAGATCTTGTTTAATACATAGACAGTATAATGATGATTTTTGTCAGGGAACTTAAATAAGCGACGGGAGCTACAACTGATTTTTCTGTCTTTGCAGTTCGTATTTTGTAACCGTTGTGGTTGATGTATCAGACGGGAGTTTATGGTTTAGAAATTTAATATGTCCGATTCAAATGCAATCTCTGATCTGCGTGGTGTATAGGTGAAAAACTTAAGAAAGTCACCTGTTTTGTATGTGTGAGTAATATGTTCGAATAGGCGTTTGTTTTGTTTGTGTACTAATTTTAAACATGTGTTCTCTATTCGAATACGTGACTCACACATACAGCAGGTGACTTTCTTAAGTTTTTCACCTATAATTTTGTATTGATGGCCATAATTATGCGCACGGCCGATGAATCATTCACGGCGGTTAAAAGGATAATTAATAAATACCCTGCACTACTGCTAAATATATTATTAGAAGCCCAAGAAAAGCATTATACACATTATCACATATATTAAGGGTACACGGAAAAAACATGTTCAGTGCTTATAAAAATCATAGCAAATTCACACCTGTTAAAAGCAAGATGGTTTTTCCTTCTGTAATTTGAATTGACTAGACATGTTCTTTCCGTGGACCCTTCATATAGTGGTTTTTCGTTTACAGGCCCATTCAGTGTCGTATTATGATGAGGAAAAATTAGGAGAATCGATTGTTCTTAATTTTTCCTTATCAATATTACGACACTAAATGGCTTTTTAAATGGATCACCAATATCTTGTGGCGTGGGATCGGATTAAATGAAAGGCATGTACGTTTACTTAAGCGTCTGTATTACGACTAACTAAGGAAAAGGAAAACAAGCATACTTATACCTATATGTTCTTATACTATGCTACATGATACGCACACCACACCTGGGGGGTGCTAAAGAAAAAAAATGGGATGTATACATTTCTATTTTTTTTAGCCAGAAGTACAAAGTTCCTACGTACTTCAATTGGAACATTAATTATACAAAATATGAAGTGTATAACTTCAGATATTTAACATTAACAATGTTCTATTAAAACAAAAGTTTACGAGTAGGTACATAAACATATGTTACTGATTAAAAGGCTTAGTCCTATTTTTATGGACAAGGTCAATCTTGTCGTCTATTTCTAACTTAACATTTATTCCGTTATCCTCGATTACTTTAAAAGGTCCTTTAAAAAGGTTATCGAATTTTTTGCCGGTTTCAACCTTAACTAAAACCAGGTCACCCTTTTTATAAGTTATCGAGTTTGTTAACTTATCATAATATATTTTTCGCAATTCCTTAGATCTAAGCAAATTTTCTCTAGCATCTTTATGAGCTAGTTGTAATCGGTATTTTAATTCTAGAGCATAATTGTCAGGGTTGTATATTGGTTCAACAATTTTAACAAGATTACTAGGGGTGTTACATTTCTTTCCGAAAACCAACTCGAATGGGGAATATTTTGTGGCTGAATTTATTGTAGTATTATAAGCGAAGCACCAAAATGGTAGCCAGTAACTCCATGTATCTGGGTGCCCGTCACATTGGATTCTCATAAAAGCAGCTAAATGTTTGTGCATATTTTCCAATGCTCCAGTTGATTGATCTTCCAAACTTCGTCCATAGTAGCTGACATAAACTCCGCGCCGCGGTCAGTTGATATCGCTTCGGGGATTCCGTATCTTAATATGAAATTAGTCACTAAAGTTTTCGCTACGCTAATTGCATCCTTACGTTGCAATGGATAAGCTTCAATATATTTGCTGAGTTCACATTGCAATGTTAGAATGTACTTATTACCTTCTGCATCCGTGTCGATCGGTCCCACTATATCGAGATATAGTTTCTCCAACGCTGACGATGCTGTAGTTGTGATGGCCATGGGTTGTCTTATATTTTTAGAGTATTTCGTTATTTGATATTTAGTGCATTTTTTTACGAAATCTCTAACGTCGTTCTCTAAACTTGGCCAATAATATTTGGATTTAATGTTACTTACCATTCGGCGAATGCCGGCATGTCCGCTCGTTGGTAGTAAATGATAGTCGTTAATGATAACACGTCTCTCATCCTTGTTATCTATCCGTATTATATTTCCTAGGATTTTTACTCTTGGTCCGGACCAGTCTTTCTTTGTATTGATTTCATTTATCAAATTTTTATAAATAACGCGTTTTTATCATCTTTTATCATACATAACTCTTCTACTTTTATTTGTTTACAAAAATCACTTAACATATTCACAAATACGGCTCGCGTGAAATGTGACATATAGTTGTGGCCCCACGTTGGGCGCCAATGTGGCGGTTAAAGACGGTTAGGCCGGTTGATGACCGTTAAACCGTTACGCCATCGAAATTTAAAAAAAATGGAGGGAAATAAAAACCGTTACTTTAAAAAAATAAATCGTTTATTGAAAAAAAGAAAGGGTCGTGGGTGGTCTAAGGCCCATCTAGAGTAACACTCGCGGTCCGGTACTGCCCTGGCTGGTCGAGGATCCGCAGACGAGGGGGTCTCGCGCCAGCAGTGAAGAGGAGCAGGTGGGCGACGGCGGGCGAACGACTAGGGCTCCAACCCTGCTGTCGAGGTGGGAAGAGATGTGTGCTTCGTGGTGTGCTGTACGCTGGTGGTGATCACCACGCCGAAGCAGGGCAGCTCCCTGCCACGAAGTATCGTGGCAACCACAAAATGTAGTGTATACTTCGCACCCTGTAGACAATCACACGTCTTAGTGATAAGCCCGTAAGCGCTCTGCTGTGTGAACACCCCGGTGATGATGATGATGAGGTCGGGACCGTGAACAAGCTGGTGCCGAAAGCAGTAAGCGTGTTTGGTGTTCAACAAGCAGAGCGGAGTCACAAAAAGCGCGGAAAGCACAGGATAAAAGAAAGAAAATTATAAATCGAACAATTAAATAAATACGCGGGTACGCTCACAAATATACACGTACCGGCAGCAAGGAGAACAAAGGAAAGTACTAGATAGTTGCGATAGCAACGGCATAGCTACTGCTGCATTATACGCGCAGTACGCTCTAAGACCTCTTACGACTAGCACGCGTACACGTCCCGGCACAGAAGTCAGTGGTTGTCAAACTTTTTGTCTTCCGTCGGACAATTTCATTAATAAGCACAATGCTGTGTACTCGATGTGAAGCGGAGATAAATGACTGTGCCCAATGCTCGATGTGCAAAAAAGTGTTTGGTTTTTGTTGTGCCGGTATAAGTGAACAGGGCTACCGGAAGTTAGGCTCCGAGCGAAGGGGACTTTGGAAGTGTGCCAACTGCCGAGTGTTAGAGTCAACGTCACCTCTTCCAAACAGCGAGATGGTTTCGCTCGAGTCTATCATGCTGGAGCTTAAATCAATTCAGAAGCATTTACAAGGTATGCCAGGACTCGTGCAGGATGTCAAGGACATAAAAACTGAAATTGAAGACCTCAAAAAATCCTGTGACTTCAACAGTAAGACACTGGATGACCATAAAAAACGTCTGGATGGAGCCGAGGCGAAGCTATTGGAACTTTCGAGCCTTAAAAGTAATATCCAGTCTCTAAACAAGGAGCTTGAAACTCTTAAGAGCGAAAATATCAGCAAGGACCAATGGCAGCGTTTAAACAACGTAGAGATAAAAGGGGTCCCCCTAAAGCAAAATGAAGATCTTTTTAAAATCCTAGACCATATATCATCAGCGATTGGCTATCCTGTCCAAAAATCCAGCATTAACTATATATCACGGGTGCCGACATATAACAACAAAGATAAGCTGATAATTGTAGGATTCATCAATCGTTACGTCAAAGAAGATTTTGTGGCTTCAGCTCGCTCAAAGAAAACACTGTTGGCTAGCGAGATCGGCTTTCCTGGGAACGCGCAAAATATTTTTTTAAATGACCACCTCACACCAGAGTACAAAAAGCTGCTTATTTGTATATCTGGGTTAAATTCGGTAAAATACACGTTAGAAAAGATGACACGTCAAAAATTTTCATAATTAACAATGTAGAGGATTTAAACAGATTGATGAAGTGTATGTTTACATTAAATCAGTATTACGCTATCTCGAAACCCGCATATATTATGCAGCTGATTTATTTAAATATTACAATAAAAGTTTGAGCATCTTTCGATCTATGGAACGTTATTGTTTGTTATCGCTTCTAAATGCCCGGCCCGCTACCTGCGTTTGTTACCCATACAATGATCGTAACAATATTTTGCGAAACATATCTATCTCTTTCTTACTTATAGCTAATTATTGCACGCCCTGCCTTTGTTATTGCTTGCCTTGTTGTACTCGTTTAAAAATTGCCATGCCTATTTCTAATTGTTTATTTTGTCATATTTTGTTAAAAGCCTCGCATACCTGGAAAGTTATGAACAAAATGAATGCTACTGGGATGAAATATATTACTAAGCGCTATTTTTATAGTGTGTTGTTATTGTTTTTTTACGTTATTTTTTACAGTGTATAGTAACTATAACGGTGCCCTTTCCATCTACTATCAAAACGTAAGAGGGTTACGATCTAAAACAATCGATTTTTATCGTAATATTCTATTAACCTCCTATGATATAGTATTCTTAACTGAGACTTGGCTTGTGGACGGTATAGCGGACTCGGAGCTTTTTGATAATAGGTATATCGTTTGGCGGCGTGACCGCGACCTGGCGCTGACCGGTCAGACTCGGGGAGGTGGTGTGATTATCGCTACGAGGAAGGAGTTGGCAGTCATTCCCCAACCAACCTACCAATCGTCGGCAGAGGATTTATGGATTACCCTTTTAACTAAAAATGGGATGGAAAAAATTCATTTATGTGTGTTATACTTATGTAATCAAGGGCAAGGGTACTCGTTTTCAGAACAACTTTCAAATTTTTTGGGTCGTCTGGACGAAGTAATAATTAGTAATCCTGACGATAAATATATTATTATAGGTGATTTTAATTTTAGTAATATTGTATGGACGCCTTGTAATCAGTATTTTTCACCATCTAATTACTTTTCCTCGGACGAATGCAATTTAATCGATGAGCTCAATTGTCTCGATTTATGTCAATATAACGGTGTGCACAATAAGTTCGGTAAAATTTTGGATCTTGTGTTCTGCAATGAAGTAGTTTCTGTGTGCGATTGTTTGACACCGCTTGTACCTTTAGACCCCTATCATAATGCCTTAAATATATCAGTTAACTTTGTTTCTCGTACTTCTCTTAAACCGGCACCTGTCATGAAATACTTCTACAGTAAAGCGAAGTATGATTTAATTAATTCAGAGCTGTCAAGCATGGACTGGGACGCTGAATTTTCAAGCCGCACACTTGATCAGTGTATCGAATTGTTTTATTCCAAATTTAATTACTTGAGAGATAAGTATGTCCCTCACAGGCTTATTACCGCAAGCTCGTATCCAATATGGTATTCGTCCTCACTTAGGAAAGCTATTAGGGAGAAACATAAATATCGCCGCAGATTTAAAACGTATGGTAATAGGTGTGATTTGCTTGCCTTCGAGTACCAAAGAGACAGAGTTAGGCGCATGGAAAAACAGTGTTTTTTAAATTACACTCAAATGATTGAAAATAATATTAGTAAGAATCCCAAACAGTTCTGGTCTTTCATAAAATCTCGCTCAAAATGTTTTGGGATACCTAGTAGCGTATGTTATGAAGGCGTCACTATGAATGCGGGAATCGATATCTGTAATGCGTTTTCCGATTACTTTAAAACAAGCTTTTTAGATCCTGAACCTTCTACCTCACTATCCTCGTCGAGCAATGGTAATTTACGAGAAGATTTTGATTCGGTTAGTGATATATACAGTATTTCAGTTGACGAGGACTTGATTACCAAGCTCCTGGTGAGCCTCGACCCTAATAAAACAGCTGGTCCGGATCAAGTGCCCGCTTTGTATTATATCAACTGCGCCAAAGCTCTAACTAGGCCCATTTCGCTGTTGTTCCGCCGCTCCTTTGCTGACTGTACTGTTCCTGTGATTTGGAAATCGGCCTTTATTACCCCTGTTATTAAGAAAGGCCCTAAAACAGATGTGACAAATTATAGGCCGATTTCTAAATTGTGCATCTTAGTCAAGGTACTAGAAAAATTAGTCCACATGCAGGTTTCCTCAGTTTTAAGGAATTCTATTGATGTCTCTCAGCATGGGTTCGTCCCACGTAGGTCAACAGTGTCTAATCTTGCCCTACTTAATGAATTTGTCTCAGAAGCAATGGATAGTGGTCATCAGGTGGATGTTATCTACACGGACTACAGCAAATGTTTCGACCGGATTGATCATAATATTCTAATATCTAAGCTTTATTTAATTGGTATAAGGGGTGATCTTTTGAGATGGTTCGAGTCATATGTAAAAAATAGGTGTCAGTCGGTAGTAATCAATAATTATATGTCTAGTTGGGTTTCTATACCAAGCGGAGTGCCCCAGGGATCCTTGCTGGGCCCACTTTTATTTAACATTTTTGTTAATGATATAAGCGCCTGCTTCCAGTCGTCTAGATTACTTAGCTTCGCAGATGACATGAAAATTTTTACTAAAATAGTTTCGCCTGGAGACGCAGATGCATTGCAATCAGATTTAAGCCGGTTGGACAGCTATTGTACAGAAAATAAACTGGACTTAAACCCCTCTAAATGTTTCACAGTATCTTTTTCTCGTAAATTGAACCCTATGCCGACATCATATTCATTAAAAGATAGCATTCTCCAACAGGTAGCAAGCATAAAAGATTTGGGTGTTATTCATGACTCTAAGATTATTTTTAGTGAACACATCGAGAGTATAGTGAATAAAGCATCCAAGTCTCTGGGCTTTCTCATGCGTAGCTCAGCTTGTTTTACTCGTCCTAAGACCCTAAAAATCTTATATTGTGCTTACGTGAGGAGCAAGCTGGAGTATGCGTCCCAGATTTGGAATCCTCAATATCAAATATATGTTGATAGGATTGAGAGATTGCAAAAAAAATTTATCAAATTTTTGTGCTACAAAATGCACGTACCTTATACTTCTACCAATTATTTAAAGCAATGCAATAAACACCACTTGATACCATTAGTTAAGCGCCGCGAAATTGCAGACATATCTTATTTAATAAACATTATTAAAGGCAATGTTGATTGTCCCGATCTGCTCAGTAAAGTTTCTTTTAATACTCCTGTAAGAAGATTGAGGCACTTTCGTCCCATTAGTATTTACCAGGCTTCTACTAAGTATAGGAAAAATAGCTTTCTAGGCAGGGCAGGCATGACTTTGAATAAAGCTTTCATAGATTCAGAGTTTGATATTTTTAATGATAGCATATCTACAATAAAAAATAAATTGATACGATCTTATATGAGTGATTGATTCTCCTAGCGCAGGTTTTATCTTTGATTGATCGCTCACATGTATACGTTATCTTAGTTGTTCTGCATCTATCCTAAGTCCTTGTAATGATTTGTTTATTGATGTAGCCAAATTAATCATGTAACGATTTTGGCAGCTGCACTTTGTGTGTGTTTCTTTCGGTACTTTAATTCCAAATTTGTAGGTATCCACCGACTGTATGATGTAGGTACTGTGCGCGTGTAATTTAAGTAGGTACCCAATTGTTTTTTTATGTTATAGTTTGCTTTTATATGTGAGAACCTGTAATTGGCTCTGTATTGCTAACTTGTATGTAGATATGTGTTAAGCTGTTGGTTTTCCATGTATGTAAAATAAAATAAAAAAATAAAAAAAAAAAAATATAATTAACTTAAACACTTAGCAATTCACAAACAGCACTATTGGAATAAAACTACTGATACTAATGAATTTAAATTACTTAAACGTTACTCTTATGTTTAAAACGATCAACACTTCGCACTTACCAATTACGTGGGTGCGGAACACTGATTTTAATTCAGCTAAGGATATTAGGTATCCTACAACACTCGCGTGCAGACGACAGAGGACACAGAGTGTGCGCGTCCGCACGCGACCGCTCCGTCCGAATGAAATCGAAACACTCTGACTGCAGCGCCAGTCCGCAAATATATAGTAGCGAAATGCAAGCGACTAGAAAGTTCCGTGACGTCACGCGCCCACCCAACGGTTTTCCGTGCGCGCTTAGTACAGTTGACCGCATAAAACATGTGAATTAATTAAATTGATATAAGAAAAATAGATTAAAATTAAATGAATTAAATATAAAAATGACAACATGTACGTGCAACGTTACATAGTTAAGGTTGATGTAAAGACATAGTTTACTCTCAGCGTACGCAAAACAATCTTTTTCCCTTGAGATTAATTTTTTTATTCTTAACTTTCTTAACTCTTCTTTAGATTTAAATAACATTTCTATACAGTCATTAGGTTTTCTTAATATTTCCGCAATTCTTGGTTGATCAGGCCTTGAATTTTCGGATGTACTAAGATTACCACGTATGTCATCGCTCGGTGTATTATTTTGTTGTAACTTCCTACTCTGTGCTCTCGTCATAACAGTTACTTGCTCACTCATATTCTTTAACTCGTCCGAGGTAATTGAAATTCGACTTAATGCATCTGCTACTACATTTGTTTTTCCCTTTATATACACTATTTTATAATCGTATTCCTCTAACTGTAATCTAAACTTAATCAATCTACTCGATGGATCTTTCATGCTAAAAAGATACAGGAGTGGTTTGTGATCTGTTATAATTGTAAACTGTTTTCCGAACAAATAAGGTCTAAAATAGCGTACACTCCAAGTAATTGCCAAAATTTCTCGTTGTATGACGGGGTAATTTAGCTCTGCTTTATTTAAGGGTCTACTAGCGTAAGCTATGGGTCTCAAATCCTTATTACACAATACGGAACCGATTGACTTTGCTGATGCGTCAGTTTGCAATATATATTCATTATCGGGAGAAAAATCGGGATACTGCAAAATTGGAGGTGTTATGAGTTTTTCCTTTAAAGTATCAAAAGCCTCTTGACAGTTTCCTGTCCATTGGAATATTACGTTTTTCCTGCATAATTTATTTAAAGGTAGCGTTATTTCTGCAAAATTTGGAATACATTTTCTATAGTATTTGCAAAAAGCAACAAAACGTCTAACCTCGTCACTATTAGTTGGAGTGGGATAATTTTGTAATACTTTTGTTTTTTGTGGATCAGGTAACACGCCTTCTGCCGATACAATGTGTCCTAAATAAAGCAATTGTTTTTTTAAAAATTCACATTTTTTGGGGTTTACCTTCAAGTTAACTTTACGTAATCTTTCTAACACGTCGGTTAAATTCCTATTATGCTGATCCATATTTCTGCCAAAAACTACAAGGTCGTCCATGTAAACAAAACACTTTTCATAGGAAAGACCTGACATTGCAACTGACATTACTCGCGAAAATGCACTTTTTTTATATCGGCTATAAGTTGGATAGCGGTATCGTACTTGGATTTAAGTTTTAACTGTGCGATTTTATTGAGTCGAGTTTTTAAAACGAAAGAAATCAGCAACTTCTTTTCGCTATTTTCCTCTAACATGTCATCTAACATTTCGATTCCCGCTATCATTCTTTCAATAGTTTCCTCCTTATCATCTAAAATAGGGATCAAGCTATTGGCTTCCCGGATTTCAAATTGTTTCGCCATTTTAGTTGGTTCCTCGGATGCACCCAGTATAACTTTATACTGTAAAATTTTAGTGTAAACTTCGTCTATCCTCTCACATAACAATTCCAAAAATGAACATTCTTTTGACAGGTCATCGACATTAACACAAGCAATTAACTGTTTATAGTCCTTATATATTAATTGAGCTTGAGAAATTTTTTCTAAGCCTATTTTTTGTTGCCTTCTAACTTCGCCTAATTTTCGCAAATCAGTCCTTATTTTATCTAATTTATCGTATATAGTATTTAACTCTAAATCCATACCCTTAACACCATTTCACTTTGACACACAGGAACCTTGACACTATTCACTTTTCACACGCGTACCTATTACGTAAATCTTCTCGCTTCTTCCTCCGCATTTCACGCTCTGCCTAAACGCCTTCCTCTGCCTCATCTCTGGACGGAGTCGCTCTTTTCAGTGACAGTCTGGTTTGCAAACGGGACCACACTTCTCTTCTCACCTCTTTCTGCACATATTGTTCGTGTGCCTTCTTCAAATACTTGTACAGTCCGCAGCAAACGACAAGGGCCAAAATCACGAACAGTACGGTAATGAGAATGTTGTTAACTCTGGAATGCTCGTTCGCACCGGCGGCATCGTTTGATCCAACCGCATTTTGGTTTACAATCACTTCCTTTTCTTCTTGTTTGCTGTAGCCGTGCCCCATCTCGCTCGATAAACACTTTCCTTAATGACTGTCCTTGGTTAGATTTCCTTCGGGCTGTCGCTTGCGCAGTCGATCGGCGTGTGTCCCACGTAGATATTATTATGCACTCCTATTACATAATATGCACCGGGTTGGCAAAAATGCTGATGTCAGGCGCGCTCGGCGCGGCGGCGCTCGCGGACAACAAGTTCACGGTCGCCATGTGGCGTGGGATCGGATTAAATGAAAGGCATGTACGTTTACTTAAGCGTCTGTATTACGACTAACTAAGGAAAAGGAAAACAAGCATACTTATACCTATATGTTCTTATACTATGCTACATGATACGCACACCACAATCTTGGTACACCTTGCATGTTTTTTTTTAATTTTAGTGCGCAATTACTTTATCAAATAAGCACACATCACATCATCAGCCTATATTAGTCTACTGCTGGACGTACATAATCCTATGATGGTGCATTCAGACCAAACGAGCATTCGCTATTCTATCCCCCGCTCTACGAAATCAATGAATCACGTTTTGTGTAACGATCAAATTTCGTAGAGTGGGGGGATAGAATAGCGAATGCTCGTTTGGTCTGAATGCACCTTTAACTACGTCTATGGACGAAGAGAGGAACTTTAGGAGGTAAAGCCCATAATCACCATGCTGGGCAAACGGGTTGGTGATTGCAATAGTATGTCTATCATGATAATCGTACTGCCGTCGTATAAATCGTCTATCAACAAATGGTCTATGACACTTTTAATCCCTTAGTAAACTCTTACAACATCCACGGGAAGAGTTGGGTGACAAATGTATCTTCCTGCCGTCACGACACTATCATCATCAAATTGATAAATATGTTGGGACATTTTTCCACTAATGGATGTAGTCCCATGGTAAGTTCATTTGCTTGTGATGTGGGTTTCAAGCGACGATATATACAATAGATAACTAAATACATAGACAACCATGACCAAGGAACAAATGTTTGTGATAAATAAATACACAAAATATGTCCTCGTTAGGATTCCAACCCGAAACCATCAGCTTCGTAGGCAGAGTTACTACCGACTAGGTGGCTGACGACAATAGGCACCATACATTATTTATGTAGAGGTGAATAGAGTTTTTAATAAAGGGGGCCTTTGCATCCCCCGTGGCCATGAGCTAACAGTGCGATATGAGTCGGAGCTTAATTTGAGCGTGTAGCGGTCCGATTCCCCTTAAGTCAAACAATATCAGCGCGTTGCAAGTGGCCAACAATGCAACGGGCCACAAAGCCGGGCAAGATAATGGATATTGCTTTTCTTGCGAGTTTCAAAGCAGCCTACTTCGGAACCTCTTATAATCCGCTTACAGCTTCTCGCAAGTACGTTATTGTGCTTTAGTGGAAACATTTCTGGGGAGGCAGGGCTACCACGCGCGAGGTTTTTGGGTTTCATATCCGGAACTGAACCTTTTTGACCTGGATCTGTGTAGTTTACGAATACGTACGTAAACTACGCCTATTCCAACAGTTTGTTTTAGGGTGTTATAATGTTTTATAAAGGCGATATTAAAAATGTCATGACCTCAACAAAACTTATGGAGTTCACAGGAGATATCGTTTGGTTTTGTGTTTCCAGTAGAGCCAGTCATTGTGACGATACAGAAAATAGGTACTTTACAACAAACAATGCCAAGCACAACCGATCAAATGCAATAGTTTCTATGATCTCTTAGCGTATTTTATTTTTGCCAGCTTTTTATTCCCACTTTACAATCTGCCAACCCTAGGTACTAGAAACCGAAAATTCGTGCCTTCAGTTACTTACGATTTTGTGATCCGGCTTTGTTGCAAATAGCTCCAATATCCTAATGTACGCGAACAGTACCGGCCGCGGCCGTCCACTGGAAAATACCCGGAACTGAACCTTTTTTACCTGGATCTGTGTAGTTTACGATTACTACGTAAACTACGCCTATTTCAACAGTTTGTTTTAGGGTGTTATAATGTTTTGATGATATAAAAAATTTCATGACTTCAACAATGTAGGTAAGTAAAACTTATGGAGTTTACTGGAAATATCGTTTTAGTTTTGTGTTTTCCATGTAACTATAATAGACCCAGTCATTGTGACGATACAAAAAATAGGTACTTTACAACAAACAACGCCAAGCACAACCGATCAAATGCAATAGTTTCTATGATCTCTTAGCGTATTTTATTTTTGCCAGCTTTTTATTCCTACTTTACAATCTGCCAACCCTAGGCACTAGAAACCGAAAATTCGTGCCTTCAGTTACTTACGACTTTGTGATCCGGCTTTGTTGCAAATAGCTCCAATACCCTAATGTACGCGAGCAGTACCGGCCGTCCACTGGAAAATACTCGATTTAGAAAAGCCGCTCCGGTATTTCTTGTTCTAGATGCTTCTACATTTCAACGCTCTCTATGTCTTCTTTTAGCCTGTTATAGGTACAGTCGAGGTAAGAAAAACACGTAAAGATACACTCAAAGTTAATATGCAGGTGAACACAACCTTATGGAAATATTTATTTATTTTAAGAAAAACTTTTCGGTTCTCTACCAGTCAATCTTGAGGCGAAGCAGAGAGATTCTAGGCGTGAACTTGACAAATTAAAATAATAAATATTAAGCTTAAGCAAATCATATTGACATTAATAAATATATGACTAGTACTAATAAATAATACATCACTAATATTTGTCAATTTGTGTGAATCTATGTATATTTTTCCTTTTTTGTTGGGATCACACAACACATACCTACACATCATCGGCCTATTTCAGTCCACTGCTGGGCATAGCCTCTTCTATATAACCTATACGTATGGAAACATTCACAGGTAATGCCTATAATTACATGCACACGAATAATAAAGAATACCCTCTAAATTAAATTTTCAATCGTTTGCTAAATTTCGATAACATACAACTACAGAACAATAAACAAATTAAATTCAATAAGTAATTCATTCGAACGCTTGCTCCATTTGAATTATATGTATGTTATGTTTTATAAATTATCTTTATCAGTTACTTCATAATTACGGGAAGAAGTACGAGTTATCAATAAAGTATTATCGTACTTAGTAGTGCACCTTTAACAAAAAAAAAATTTTTTCTTCAAAATATATAAGGCACTTTATATTATATTGATTTAAACTTTCACGATAATCACTCATATTTTAAAGACGTTACGTTTAATTATATCCTAACGGGTGTAACGTCATGCACTTTATATTAAATAGTATCATCCAAGTTATTTAGATAATACCTACATAAGTGATACACTTTAGAAGACTTTTGGCCCTAAGTTTAAGTGTCGCTTAACGACCTGCTTGCGCGGTTTTGGTCACATAAGTAAGTGCTATAATCGGACTAAGGATACACTAAGCTGAAATACTAAATTAGATAAATATGTACCAATAATGCTTCACTATACGTGGTCAGACACGCGCTTGGCCAGTTTTTTTCTGTTTTTCGATGAGATAAGTACCTACAGAGACGCAGTGCTAGCTCAGTCGCTAGAGCATGAGAATCTCGTGGGTTCGAGCCCCACGTTGGGCGCCATTTGTTACGGGTTGACATGGGGTTCATGTCAACCCGTTGTATGTAAGTCAAGGCAAGTCCGGGCAAGTCGAAAGGCGGGGAGCAACTGCAGTGTTATTCACTAAAGAAACCGCCTTGCTGTCAGCGCTGTGTCAGCGCTGCGGCAGCGTAGAGCCTAAAAATGGTATTCACTAATGTTCTTTAAACGACACTAGTGCTCGGGGACGAATGCGGCGTGAGCTAGAACTACACTGCGTCGAGAGTTTGACGTTTAATGTACGAACTTCGTATTCACTAACGAAAAACAGCGACGAACTCGCCCACAACCTCGTTCACAGCCTCGATTCCTAATGTCAAATAAAACTGCTAGGATTTTAGACAAGGCTGTCTCGACGTCGAGCTCGTTGACGAACGCAGCGTCGAATGTGTGAATAAGAGAATAGCATAGCTGGCGAAGCTCGCACCTTGCGGCTTGTACCTAGCTAGAATCTCAATGCATTGTCAGCAATACCAAATTACCAACGAAATGGCCCTTGAACGAATCACCTTTATTTTTGTTCCACCCTGTATACATAATACCTAATACTTCACAGCATGCGAGTTAGCGTTCTGCTATGTTTAAATAACACGCATAAGTGCTTTCACAAACTTTGCTACTAACAAAAGATCACTTACCCGCAAGATAGAGCAATTCAGATAGGCTTGTGCTTTGAGTATTAAGCTACAATATACGTGTAATACATATAATATTTAAATACATGAAAAAAATGTCTTCTGGACTTAATAACATATCAGGATAAACACACGGTTTAGGATGCGGCTCCATTGAGGCGGAGAGGAGCGGAGATGTGCAAAATTGACCAATTACATTCTTCAAATTCAAAATTCGAAACACTGTCATGCGGTCTCATTGGCCAATTTTCCACATCTCCGCTCCTCTCCGCCTCAGTGGAGCCGCACCCTTATTGGAAGAAACATGAGTAACTATTTCACACATAATATGATATATAATACAGTTTTGTATCCTGTCACAGCCGTCTACAATACCTAAGTTAATGTTACCTTAACATATTTTTCCATAATATATTATTTAAGCTCTATGAATCAGGATCAAAATATATGACTTCTAGGAAACCCTTTAAACATGGTCGTGGCATACCTGTCAAACTATTTGAGATATGCCCATATACTACATGGAACCATTTGTATTATTTATTAAACTAGTTCGAACTTCTTTTATTTGGATTCCAAGTTAAGTAGATCGGCACGGAACTCTGCATTATCAGGACACGACGATATGTTACATTTAGTTTTATAAATACTTTTACGGAGTCTATTGACACACTTACATTATTTTGGATCGGGTGCTTTTTCAACGGAAAGTAAACATCGTAGTAATTGCTTTCATAATTAGTTCAGTTTCTTTGCCTGGGCATTTTGTCTTCTTCAGAATTGAATCCCATTATTTATTTGAATCTCATAAATACGTTAAATTATTGTTCATCATCATCATCATCAGCCTACTGCCTGACGTCGGCCTCTCCTATTAACTATGCGTATTAGACGCATTAGGAGGTATTTGCCCATAATCGCCACGCTGGGCAAGCGGATTGGCGATCGCAATAATGTGTCCACTATGATGACGCTGCTGCCCATCATCAATATTTATCAAATAATGGTAAGTGACACTTCAATCCCTTAGTCAACTCTTACGACACCCGCAGGAGGAGTTGGGGTGGTGACAAATGTATTCTTACTGCCGTCACCACACGGCACCGAAATTATTGTTAGCCTAAAATATAATTTGGGAAGTCTATGCGAAGAGATCTGTGATAGTAATGCACAGAGTATGTTTGCTTAAGACGTAGTAGCAACTAGTCTTAAGACCTATGATGGTGCAAACCGGCCCCAAGTTGGAACAAGATCATTTTCCAACCATGTATACCTACGAGTACTTAGGAACACGTGAATGCGAGTTCCGTTCGGGTGGTGGCAACTTTTGAATTATTGAAACTCGCATTCTAAGAACTTAGAGTACTACGGTTATGATAATTGTGAAGGTTTGAAGTATGCCTTGTTTTGATGGGGGAATCCATGTAATTGAATCATTTTTTTTCGTGGGGTTTGTAAACTGTTTCCTGAAAAACTTTAATAACACTTAATAAGAACGTATTTTATATTTGAAAAAATCATTTAGGTGCATGAAAGATCAGTTAAGTACTAAAACCATAGATTTTTGGCTCATTTTGTTTTTTGTGTCACTGCTCGCAATAATGTGGATATGACTTCAAAGTTGATTAAATGAATAATTTCTTGAAATGATATTTCCAAGCTTTTAGGTGACTATTTACAAAGCCTTTCATAGTTACCGGTGTCAAATAAGTGATTTGAGAATGATTAAATGATTAATTATTCAATCAACTTTGGAATCATGTCCATATTATTGCCAACAATGACGCACATTTGTGCGTAATTACTGGTAAATGATTCGTAATTACAAGAAAACACATTTTAGAAATTAGTGCAAGCCTAATTCAAAATACGCATTTTAACATGAAAGTGGCCTATATCTAATGTAATTTGCTCCCCCGAATTCAGCAATACCTACGACGTAATGAAATATCAACAGCGGCTGGGCCCCGCATTTCAAAAATTACTAATTTAACAGAAAAAACATTTTATATATCTACGTAAGAGAACTTTTCATGCCTACAAAATGGGATAATTCTGACCGTATAGATCCTACTTTTTTTAGCTAGACTTGTATAGATAAAAGCTACAAAAATTAAAAACAATTATAAAACCATAGTTTATCTGTGTTGT
>JALPQI010021004.1:0-20329 GCA_025490895.1 Thaumatotibia leucotreta
GTAATTCTAAGGCCGAGAACGACATACAGGGACCAACTGAATGAGAAAATAGACGTCATATCATATCGGATCAGGCAATTGAGAAAAATGCCCTAGAAAGGACCATATTTTATGGAAATTGCTCAACCGACAAGAGCCTTGCTCTTAAGTTTTATACGAATAATTCCTATGGTAAGGAATGGTGTTACTTAGTAACACCTTTACGGTGATCATGCTTTTGTGATTAACTATAAGTCAAATGATGATAGTAAAAGAGTCTAAAAATTACAAATTAGGACACAACGCCAATTCCATGCTTTCGGAGATTTATCTATACACTACTTAACAATTGCTTTACATTTTTGTACGGTACTCACAAGTAGCTTTGATTTATCTGATGACGTCTGCACGTGACAGCCGTTAGATAGAAGACGCAGATAATAAAATGATCTCAGATACTTTCTATGCACCCGTAGTACTAACTACATTAACCAGCTCTTTAGAGCTCACTCTGATTTCAAATTTATTCAACGTTATTACGATTATTCTTTTTACCGGCCACAGGCAGTTTTATCCTTTACCCCTTAGGAGACAGAGGTGGTTTTTGTCTGCATTGGCTTTGTTTAACAAGCGATCTCGAGAAGTGATTGCCCTCAAGGCTGGGCTAGTCTTTCGCGGTGTACAGTCAACAAAAAATGTGGTCTATCACTGTCCCGACTCTAATTCAGTGGTAACAAAGTCGAAAAGTGGTAGACCATCTTTTTGTTGACTGTACGGGTGCAAAGACGACTTCAACCGTAACTTCTCTCTCATTGTGTTGAGAGTCTTAAGTTGTTGTATAAAAGTATATCAAATACTTTGGTAAATAAAGTGGGAAAAAAAGAATACAGAGATATTGAAGGATGTATAGGTGTGAATAGCCCCCTATCTCCTACTATCAATATCAATTTATACTTGTATAACTACATACAAATCGTAAGTAACTTTGGCAATGTAAAGTTTTCCAAAGGTATAAATATTTAATTTTTCCCTGATAACCGTCGTCTTAAGGTTAAAGAAAACACGGCTCTTTTAATTTTATTTCCTATAAATTTTTGAAATTATATTTAAAGTGAGTGTGGTGACATTAGTGCAATTTTATGGATGAATAGGGCCTAATACGTTCGCCAGCAATCAGTACAATGAAATAGCAAAAAAAAATGTCAACGTCAATGTCACTCGTGACATTAATTCATTTATTTTTTCCATTTCATTGCACTTGTTGCGGACGAAACTATTAGGCTCTGTTCATCCATAAAACTGCAGAAATGTCAACACACTCACTTAAAAAAAGATTGTTAACAATTTATAAAAATTAAAGAGCTGCATTTTCTTGAACCTTAAGACGACGGCTATCAGGGAAAAATATAATGATCATACCTTCAGAAAACTTTACATAGCCAATTCATATATCTCTTGACGATTACAGATTACAGTGTAATATGATCTGCGGATGGTGGAAATGTTCTAAATTTTTTTAAAATTTATTTTACAGCCGACTACAAAAATATGTATCCACTTATTTACCTTACAGCATTGTAATACGGTGATAAATTGATACATCTCTTTGTCGTCGACCATAAAATGGAAATGGCGGTTTTAATGTCTAGGAGCATTCCCTCCAGTCCAACTTTCAAACTTCCAAATCGACGAATACCATAAACAAAAACAATGCCTAATGTTTTGAAGACTTACCCCCTTACTCATAAGCGTCTCCTAACTTAGGAAGCCGCTAAATATTGTTTGTCCCTTTCGGTATTATGAATATATCTATAAGACCGAAATAGTCAACCAATACTTAGCGGCTTGATAAGTTAGTAGACGTTTATGAATAAGGGGGTTAATTTATATTTATTCTAGAATGAACTAGACTTATGAAATAATTTTATTGGCCCTGTGGTAAGTTTTCAATTAAGAATTAATAACTTACGGTTTATTCTACGGGCCATCGAGCACCTCAAGTATCCAGTGCAATATACTTTGTATTTTGTAGTGGTTATGTGGTATGTCGACCAAATATGTATTATTTACTTATTATTCTTCAAATAAAATTCATTTTCATTTTCATTCTTGTGACCTACAAATCTACTCAACGTATGTAAAGTTTGATTTCTTTTCACACACTTAAATGCTTCCCGACTCACGAAGAGCACTGGAGTTGTTGACAAACGGGAAGGTCAAGGACACCTTTTGTACTAAATGGGCCTACGCGAGGGAGCCATGAAATTGTCATTGTTGTTCTACCTTTTAGAAGCGCTTGGCTCTTTCAATGTATTGTCAAACATCAAAAGCCGGCATTACACTTATGATTCGATAGACTAATTATGGACTCTTCATTTGAACGGTTTTAAAAACAAATGATCGAAATAGAACGACGTGTCTTAGTCTACTTTCAATAAAGTTTCTTTCGTTGTTTGACCAAACGGACCAAAGAACGAACTTTTTTACTAAAATACCAATCTAATCGTTTCAGATTCGTATTATTGTGACACTTGTTGTGTTGCTAAAGCCTTACTTAAAGATTGAAAATCAATCTAAGTGAGCACTAGAATTCCGAAATCAATAATTCGATTGTTAAAAACATACACCCAACATAATAAAATATCCGAAATTATAGAGAATACATAGAACAAAAGAAAGAGATCCCTGTAATAGATGATCGAATATATTCTAAACGCGACTCGAATTCCAAGACGAAAAACAAAAATGAAAAGTTCACGTTTCTGACTCACCACAACAGCAGTTTGAATTGCCTATAGAATTTTAAATTCATAATTTTCTTGAGGATTATCAGTTTGAAACTGGTACAACAATTTCCTGCTTGAAAGTTCCCAAGTCCACAAAAACGAACCAAAGAAAGCGAGAAACCCGCCAAACTGGAAGAAACAAATAAAAGCAAAGAGGCATAAGCAAATAGAAAAGTTGCGTTACACAAAGGTTTCACGGTGGCAACAGTAACTGATGAATTTGCAAGTCAAGCCGGTAAAAACTCAAAGGTTCTCTATAAATTTGATTCCCTAAAAAGGGGACTATATGCATAATGTTGGGGCAAAAAATCACTCTGCGCTCGGCGCCGCAAATCTTTCAATTTCGCCCTTCAGAGGTTCCTTTCGGTTTCAATACCAGCAATGGAATCTAGCTGATATTTTTGTTGATGTTTTCTTTGAAGGAATAGCTTCTTTAATATGATAACATTCTTTTTTACAGTTGGACAATAATTTCTTGAGGGTATATGAAAACCATTTATGACAATTTCATCAAATGACAAAGTATTATTTGACTAATTTTCAACTGTCTCGAAATTCAATTATTGATGATTTATCATTTATTTGTTTAAACTTTATTGCGCAAAATATAGAAAATTTTACAATTCTTACCAGCCCTTTCAGAGTAGGTAGACATTTGATAAAGAATTTACTAAGTCACAAGTATTAAACTACTTAAGGTACTGGCAGAATACCAGCAATGCAGCTTGCCGCATCATTATGCTGAGCCAGCGCCTTTTCTATGCCACGACACATGTCTTCATGCTTGTATTTAGTTAAGTTCCTGTTCTTATGTTAGTTTTAAGTCGCATGCTTCAATTTGCTTTTTCGTTTGAATTGATGTTGTTTGTTTTTATCTAAGCCATGTATCCTGTGGGAATGAATAGAGAATTATCTATCTATCAATTTAAAACAAAACAACAGAATCGTAACTACATTGAGTTCATCCAAGTATCAGTTACAGATCAAGTCATTGATAGCTCACAAGTTAGACGTACATTACCCGCTCTCAAGTGAGCAGGGGACAAGTTTTGTTGACAGTGGCCCAACTCGCAGCAGTGTGCTTGACATTAGGCAAACAGTCGCAAGCCATGTCCGTACGGGATACCCGGGAATATATAACTTCTATGCCCTGTGGATTAGCAAACACGCAATTTAAAATGTATGGTATAGTGCTAATTGGGTTTTCAATTAAGGCATACCTAATCACTTTCGATTTGATTAGGTATGATTACAATTTATAAATTAAGTACAGCGTTTTGTTTCTTTAAATTACTTGTCAAAACGACAAACACCAATCAAGTGAATCGACTTTACGTTTGATGGTAGAATAAATTTCATAGCAATTTTCATAGTCTCATTTAATTTCGTAAAAAGCATTTTCATGAGTAGTGAAATGTAGTTTTTCATCACACTAGCTAGAAACACGAGAAGAATGATTTTCAATGATTTTACAATTTGGTAGGTATAATATTTTACAGTTCGAATCTCTCTTGGTGTTTTTTTCTTATTTCACTTGGGAGGAAAGTTAGTTCATCTCTTGTATTTTTATAATTCTAACAAAATCTTGCGTTTTGAACCACACGCTATGCTCCCGGTTCAAATTTGGTATCTTTACGAGTAGCTTATCAGAATATATTAGCACGATGAGTGAACAATTTTCATGCCCTGTAAAACATATTAAAATAAACATATTAATATAAGGCTAGCTGGAAGAGATCCCTTATAGGGATAAGTTCGCCTTTGTACCTAAATTTCTGTATAACTGTTTTTGTAACATATTATGTGTACAATAAAGTGATTTACTACTACTACTACATTATAAATAGCCAGTTATTACAAAAAAAAGTAATAGAAACGTCCTGCGATTACCACCTATTAGACCAGCAGTGTTATTCACTAAGGAAACCGCCTTGCTGTCAGTGCTGTGTCAGTACTGCGGCAGCGTCGAGCCTAAAAATGGTATTCACTAATGTACTTTAAACGACACTAGCGCTCGGCGACGAATGCGGAGTGAGCTGGAACTACATTGCGTCGAAAGTTTGACGTTTAATCTATGAACTTCGTATTCTCTAACGAAAAACAGCGACGAACTCGCCCACAACCTCGCTCACAGCCTCGATTCCTAATGTCAAATCAAACAGTTAGGATTTTAGACAAGGCTGTCTCGACATCGAGCTCGTTGACGAACGCAGCGTCGAATGTGTCAATAAGAGAATAGCATAGCAGGCTGCCATAACACTACTGACAATAAAAAACACAAATTGCAACGCACGTCCTGACGCGGGGTTAAACCGGATTACGGCGGGTTAGAGCAGAGCGCCTCGCGTTACTTTGTACCTACCATCCCTTACTACGGGCTGAACGATATTAGGATCGATTGCAAAAAAATTTTACGTCATCATTTTTGTTAAATTTTGTGTAACAAAAAACTTGTACATGACAACATTTTGTGCGACAGTGAAAAAAGGCGACAAATTCCAATTTTCTATGACCTATAAACAATACGCACCTACATTTTTTAAATTTGGCCATTGTCTTAAAACCATAATATACCAAAGAAAAAAAAAACCATAGACACAAAGTAAGCTACGCACACGCACTCATGGTAAGTATGAAGAAGTGTAAAAGCCGTGAATATTACATTTGATCTCCGCTTAACGTCATATCCGCGAATGAAAGGAATACTCGAGAAGCTTCCAATTAAGTAAGAAACAGTAGAGGCGAACAAGTACTCGTATGTAATCATGTGGTACAATATATGGCGAATATTTTTTCATGGAAAACAAATTTAAATTAGCTTTTCAGCTTTCAACATTAACTCATAATATTTGAGGTTGTATAAAAATAAAATTAACTTTTGAACTTAAATAAATCAATATAAGAAATAGTAAAATAATCACTACAGGCAAATGAATTCGCTGTGCTAAATGAATACTTAAAATATGATTTACAATTTGGTGAAAATTTACAAAGTATGTAAATACACGACACCTAAGAAATAACCGTAGGTACAGTCAAGTGCAAAAATATGTATCGAAAAAATCCTCTTATACATATGTTACGACCTTCTTATTACAAAGAATTAAAGTGCACTGGGACATATTTTTGAGCATTTTTATTTTGCCCTTGACTGTACAGGTGCATACAAGTTATTTGAAAAGCAGAAGCAGATTCAGTAAATATCATATTCAAGTTACTATCTATATAGGTATTAGGTAGGTACATCAACAAATACGATTTCGAGAATCTTCAATCAAAATTCGATATCGTAGAAACTTCTCCGACTGGCCGCAGAAATATAAAACTAGACATGAATAAATTTAACTCTCGGGCGAAACCAACTTTAAATTCTGAACTCCTAGTAAAAGTTAAAGTTTATAGTCAAGGAATATTCAATACGTAATGTCCGAAATTGCTTTCAAGAAATTTTCAAATTAATATTATTTGAATGTCTTGTCCTCGAAAATTAAAACTAGATAATGCCCCATGGCATTATGCCCTCTTTTTGTACAGACACAAACGTAACGGAACTATGACATAATGACGCTACAAATTAAATTGGAAGAAACTCCTTACTACCTGTTATTTTGATAAGGTTCCAGAGTGGCCGAGGATTCCTAGTATTGGTACTGGGTGGTATTGCATGAGTGATCATCAAATTTTTTTTAATGTAATAATTTGATAAAGATTTACATACTCCCTTATTCATAAACGTCCCTTAACTTAAAAACCCGCTAAGTATCGTTTTTTCCTTCTGGTCAATGTCTGGTTGGTTTGGTAATATGTCTATAAAAAATAAATAAATATCCTAATAAGTCAATGAGAAGACTCGTCACATCTATTAACAACAAATACGTTAGTATTTTCTATAGGTATTAAAATGTTATCCATCGCATTTGGACAAACGCATTTATTTTTGTTTTATTAACACTTTACTTTTATCGTACCAGGGACTTAAATTGCCAGCCGTAAAAACGTTTACGGAATGTCAAACACGATCGTCACGACCAGTTGCATTTTCCTTCAATCCAATCTGTCCATTTCATGCGCTTTTACCCTATTCAGACACATCTGCAATCCAAAACGTCGTATAAACGTTGCTTACAACACTGTTATACAACCTTGTGTCGTGTAGTGGTATTGGTGCTTACGTAGTAGGAATAGTCAGTGAGCGGAAAATGCAATCGGGATACCAGGAGTACATAATGTAGAGAGGTTATGTGTAACGGGATTAGCACGGAGGAAATTAGGGCCGAGTCTGCGATGGCGACTGGCACAGATTTCGGGCACATTGGATGGTGCACAAATATAAAACTACGTAATTAATGTAACTATAGTCCACCAGCCAGTTATTAAGTATAAGGGTGCGGCTGCGGCTCCACTGACGCGGAGCTGCAAAATTTAGCATTTACGTACTTTCTTCAAATTCGAATTCGAAACACTGTGATGCGGTCTCATTGGCAGAGCTCCCACAGCTCCGCTCCGCTCCGTGTTAGTGGTGCCGCATCCTAAGGCCGCGGTCGTTTCGACCCGGTGCGGCGGGTGAAAACGACCACTCCCGAGCATTGCCGAACACACCTTTCGGACACCGCGGGCGGCGGGTCGAAACGACCGCATTCTAACTTATGGACGTATTCTAGCAACTATCTTTTAAATTTTTACTCAGAAATGCGACAGTAAAATCGTGGCACCTACCTAATCGAAGATATTTAATTGACTATAATTTGGACTATTTTGTTACACTTTATCAAAGTTTATTACATATATGTGACTTCTACGCTTTTATCAAAGACGAAAAGAAGGATTATTTTATTAGAATAATAATATGTTTATTTTGACTATTATTATGTAAATATTATGAGACACACGGCTTATCATGTGGGTACCTATTGAGCGACGATATATACTTATGTTTTAATGTTTATTGTGCACAAACCATACAATTATTCTTAAACATAACATGCTTAATACATAATCAATGAAGTAGCCATTAGACATAATATAGGTCCATTATAGATTATAGATAATTCAATAAATTGAAAACAACTAAGCAACAAATATTTGTGATGTACCTACGCGAATAACTGCCCTCGCGAGGATTTGAACCAGGAACCTTCAGCTTCGTAAGCAGGCGCTACCAACTAAAGCTACGAGCTAACTGGCTAGGTTGCCAGAAATGTGAATAGAAATCTCATACAAAGAATCAGTGGGAGGTAATCTGTGGACTAGAGCCTAATAGACTAAGAAAACGTTCGCTGCACATAGTCTATGAATATGTTATAACATGTCTGGTTATTCTACATTTATGAGGTACGGCTGTGGAATAAACTGATTTTCTCAAAGAACTACAATATTTAGGCCTTATGGCCAATAATTTTTATAGCATGACTGGTAAACAAAAAAAAGTTTATCTCTCAGTAACTCAAAATTATTGTAAACTAACGTAGGAAATTAGTTTTAAGTCTCACACAAGAAATTATCAACACGAACTTTTCGTTTTCCTTAATTCACGTTCTACCAGGTTTCCCTGTATTTCCCAGCGGTCTACCTTCATAATTAAATTAGAAACTTTATACTTTCCTTTAAAATATTAAATTTAATCCAAGATGGCAGTACTCGTAATTTCTGTCCCCTGCTTGCCATTCAAAACTACGCGCCGGGGATACGGAAATGAAAAATAAACCAAAAAGTTATTCTATAAACCAAATCGCGGATAAATCTCGTACATTTCAAAATTAGACCAAAAGGCTTTCGTTGTGAAAAAAAAGTGATTTAAGCCTGTTTAATTCAATTCCGGGTATCGCTGCTATGTGTAGGATTATCTGAAATATAGTATAGTATAATATAGAAGTTGCCTGGTATATCGGCTTTTGTTAATTTCGTAAAAAAATTTTTTTTTCGTTTTCATAAAAAATAATTGAAATGGCAAGTGTGAGAGAACCTTAAGAATAAGATCTCAGGTGACTGACGGCACATGTCACAATAAGTTTCATAAGAATGTAATAAAGGTTGCGAAACACTTGTTCAGTCATTAAACTTATTTTTTTAATAACTCATTAACAGTAAGAGTTAAGATAATAGTTTCTTAGAGAAACTGATTATTTTTGACCTAAATAAGCTTCCGTTTCATTTAACGGAAATCAATAAAAACACGGTGTATGTATGCCTCTACAATTTTTGCAGTGTAGGAAAATAATGCTGACAAAAGTAACTGGCCATTTGTAAGCCTTAGTGCAACAACATAAGATCTAACTACGATCAATTTGTTGTTTGCTTTGTAAACATTGGTCTTAATTGTTTACAGAATGTACGTCGGACTATTACGGCTAACTTTATTGGGTATTTTGTACCTGTTTTATGTGGCCTAGCTGCGCGATAACAATAAATTGTCTAACGAGAACATAGAGCGTTTTCTAAACAAATATCGATCCAAGTTAGAATTAAGGTATGTATAGACTTTGTAGTCGTTAATAAGACCTAATAAGTATAAGTACCTATAGAATTGATCTCGTATATGAAAATGTTAAGTTCGTTTTGCAAAGGAATAACCTTTCATATGAGTAAATTCTGACTGTAGAGTCGACATCAGATATATAGAAGCGGTTACCGTGCTAAAGAGTCTTGATAATAGAAGCATGCTCAGATATTTGTCAGCGCCGTGCCAGTCCGATGTCTCTGATCGGAGATTCGAGCATTTGCCTCTATTTTCCTCATATTCGAGGGATAAGTGGTAACTTCGTAAGCGATTTAGAAACAAATATATAGGTAGTATATGATGCGGGCCCCTGAGGCGAAAGTCGTCAGACCGGCTTCAAATTATTTGACACTAGTTATCTCAAAGAAGTTTTAAGGAATATTGACAGAAATGTATATTTCACTTTGATAAATCGAATTAACAACAATTTACAATTATATTTTTCTGATTCTTTTTTTTTCTTCGTTTTCATTTTTAATTGTCATACTAAATTCACTGTTTCTTTGCATATTTTTTATGATTTTCGCTGTTGTTGTGTTTTTTTTTGTTTTTTCCTAATGTCACTGATCTACACTTTGTCACATGTATAACAGTCCACTTTGGTATAGATCCGACCACATTTTGGTATAGTAGTTCGTGGATAATGTAGTAGGCGATACATTTAGTAATTTTATTAGTTTTAATACCCAAGCTGTAACATATTTTGTATGGCTGTTTATTATCCCTAAAATAATAATAAAAAAAAATTCTTAAATTATATGGGAGTACCTAATGAATGCCGTGTGGTGACGGCAGTAAGAATACATTTGTCACCACCCCAACTCCTCCTGCGGGTGTCGTAAGAGTCGACTAAGGGATTGAAGTGTCACTGACCACTATTTGATAAAAGATTGATGATGGGCAGCAGCGTCATCATAGTGTACACATTACTGCGATCGCCAATCCGCTTGCCCAGCGTGCCGCTGCCGATTATGGGCATTTGCCTCCCAATGCGTTTAGGCGCATAGTTAATAGGAGAGGCCTACGTCCAGCAGTGGACTATCATAGGCTGATGATGACGACCTAATGAATGTACATAGATAGCCTAATTAATACAAGTATGAAAAATCCGCACATTGGTAGTTAAAATGTCGTCGTGTGCATTTTACCACATTATTTCTGACACACAACATCATTTTACACATACAACGTCGCTCCGTTATTGCTGCACTTCACAAAAAATGTTTGGTGATGTCATATCGTTTTATCTTCGTAAATGTTTTGCATAACAATTTATTTTAACTGTCACGGGCACGAGTTACACGAAAAAACAGTCGAACATTTTCGTCAAAAAATAGAATTGGCTCTGAATATATTCCAATTCGATACTACAATAACACGATGACAATACTTGTATGTGAAACATAAATGTGAATAAATGCTATCATCATATTTTATATAAATTCGGTGATAAAACCGGAACATACAAATGATGTGCAATATACGTAGATTTTTATTATTATTTATATTTTATTGTTACACATATATTACAAGATTCATAAGTAAACTAGTAAACCAATATCACATCGGCCAACACAGTTTTCACTTATAGATAATAAAAATGATGTTGTTCAGAAAGGAAAATAATACTTAGAAATTAAGTTATATGTTTATTTAACGATTCTAACATATAGAGTTTAGTTAAAGATTTTCTTCGATATTTATTTCCTATCCTTCTAGTTATACCATCAGTATCCAATATCAAATCCTAATCTTCTAAATCCTCATCCAATTCGGTGAAATTATTTTAAAACTGTCCAGTAATTCACGAATTTCCATCTGAAAAGCTCTGAATCGTAATACCGTCGAAGTTCGCTCGTAATTCGTCGGGTAACGTCGTGTTTTAATCTCGTTGCCCTAAACTCATCATAGACGCATCAATCCCGAAGTTTATAAAAAGCGGCAAAGTTTGCCGGCAGCTGGCGGGGTCGGCGTTGCACGGGCGTGCGAGATACTCGTCGCCAATTTAATGGGACCTCGACGTCTGTGACGATTAGGCCCCTATTTCACCCTGTTTCAGCCATGATGGCTTCCGCTTACTATCTGACGGTCCATGTGCAAACAGCCACCAACATTACTAATAAAGTTATAATATAACATAGTTAAAATAGTACATTACGACACAAGTGCGAAAAACATGAAATTCGAAACGAGTGGCGATGTTTTAAAACACGACCGATAGGGAGTCTTTTAAATCGACACAAGTTACGAATTTCGTTTTTGCACGTGTCTCGTACGACGTTTTTTAATACAGATGGCCCTCCGAAGTTTTGGACTTGACGTAAAATGACCCACTTCTCGCACTAGAGCCTAAAAAAGACACCATCTGTACTAAAATAGTACATTTCCTAACTAGTGCGGGAAAACATTTTTCGGCGAGGGTGAAAGTTGGAGCCCGAGTGAAACGAGGGCGACAATCACCCGAGTTAAAAAAAAGTTTTTGCACGTGTATTGGAAGATTTTTTTCATAACAAGTGCGACAAAAAGAGAAATTACCGCGCGCGAAGAGTGCGCAAAGTTCGTTTTTGCGCACTAGTTAGGAAAATACATTTTTGTCTGTCTTATACATTAAAGGGCCGCTTACCCTAGATTTGTTTAAGATTATCTCTATATATGTATTGATTTATTATTTATTTATCAGTAAATTTGAAGTAGATTTTAAATTAACCCTATAAGTGTGAACCAGTATGCGAATTATTTATTACCTATATTTATTTATTATTTATATTTACCCAACGGAAAAAGGGAATGTTAAATGTTTAATCTCCTCAGCCTCGCCACGCGTGAGTAATGGCGTGCGGCCGGCAATGTAAATACTCTGCAATTTTGCGGCTACACTTTAACGTAAGTTGAATATTTTTGGAAGGTCGAACGGAGAACAATCTTAATCAGTTCAATGGCTTGTCAAAATAAATGCGCTGTAACACAACCTTTTTGTTACCATTTTAAAGTTACCCTGTAAGTTAATAAGTTATAGTCTGGAAAAGCAAATTTGGCAGTAGGAACAAAAAACTATATGCCTAAGTCTTTTTTTTGAGATACTAACATTAGCGTAAGAAAACTACTTTATGATTATCTAGAAGCTGCGAAAGTTGAGCACGTGGGTTCGATTCCCACCTCGGACGTAGGTGATCTTGGTCGGTTTTTCTTTGGTGTATGAAATCCATTATTTATAATTGAATTTTTTCTGAAGAATTTCTTTGTATGTAATTTCATTGCCCTTCGAAATAACTTCTGAAATGAAATCATTTCAGTAGACTAATTAAATTCAAAGCGTACTTAAGAAAGCCAGCTTCCATAGCCAGTCTAAGAAAAGTCGTAAAACCCCTAATTTAATCCATAAGCCCCTAATTCTCATTTATAACAATTCTACGAAATTATGGGTAAATCGTAATTTCAGTTAGTATCAGTAACAAGTAAATGGAATATCGTAATACTTTTCAGGCCTAGACCTGCAAGGTATCTTATTTTTATTTTATTTTTCAGCGTCATTTTATTTGTATTTCTGTGCATGTATGAGAAAAGCACTATACATGCCTTGGCCTGAAAACGAATTCCTGGCCTCGTTACCTATCCGGCCGGAAATCCTCATTTTCTCGGCCTCTGGTGTAATGTACTATTATTGCATTCATGTTCTTACAAGGATGACAGTATCATCTATTGTAAAGGTCTCAACATAGAACATGAACCCTGTAAGGGCATAGAAAAGCAGAACAAGATTCTTATATTAATTTACCGGGAGAAGATTTTGTAAGTTTCCTTTTCACTTATTAATATTGCATTAAAAGAGAGGTTCGAGTGAACGAAGTGGAAGGACGTCTGAGTGACTTTTTTAAAGTGTCTCAAGTGACCCAGACAGATGCCTGAAATTTTGAACTTTTACATGGTAGGTACCCCCTAGCCCCCTACTATTATCGTTTTGGCATAGCAGTATTATTTTACACAAGCTATACAGCTAATCTCCACCTTTTATTAACGAAGTTAGAATTTCTCGAAATATTAGTTGGTCGTTTTTTTTTCTCAATCACAAAGTTTTCTTCGTCTAGGTAACCATTTTGGCGTCAGAAAGAAACATCTTTTTACTTTTTTATTTTATTACTTTTATCCAAAAGAACCAGTTCCAATTCAAGAAATTGTAGAAGTTTAAAGTAATACAAATGAAAACACCCCAAAACACTCAACTTTTCAACTTTGCCTTCCCTATAAGCAAAGCTAGGTATCATTTTGTGCGCATAATATTATCAAAAGTCGGTTTAAGTTACGCACATAAGAGCATTTTATTTAATATGAAAGTTCCTACCTCGAATTACGACCGAGGTGTTTCCTCCTTGTCACTCTTGCGAACTTATTATCAAGTACGACAGAGAAGCAACATGTCCATAGCTCGAGATAGGCCCGCATTCGTCACCGCAAGCCACTCTCGACGTCATGAAACATTCACTCACTCGGATCGTATTAATCCCTCTTTAATCCCCTCAACTAAGACTTGACATTTGAAAAGCTTTTCTAAAGGTCTTATTACTTTACTATTTTTATCAACACATACGCTCTTTTGTAACACTCATTTCACAAACCCAACGAGAATTTTCATGCACTCGGCGACTACTTTATGCAAACGTATTAAGGTTTAAATTGTTTCGAATGTCCTGTATGTACAGTGTTGGTGGGAAGTTGGCGAGTCTTGGTGACATTTGCCGTCAAGCAGGGCCCCTCCCCCCCTTGAATGGTTTGGCAACAAACGCCATTCAGTTAAGTCGAGGTCGACACCTTTAGCCACGCTTAGCTACTTGAAATTATTAAATCTTATGGATTTCTGGTTTACGTTATCGTGTTGAAGTACCTATGATAAATATAACTACTACACAGTAGCGATGTAACGAATACCGGTTTAGGAATATTCGCGAATGCGAATATTTGCGATTCATATTCGCGAATGCGAATGCGAATATTGGGTATTATACATACATATACACAAACATTAGATAATGCTGGTAGAAAATGCCCAAAGGCATTAAGGCGAGGTAAGCGTAGAATTCCCGTTTGTTTTTTTCAGTTTTCTTAATAATACTACTTCCTTATGAAGTAAAACTTATATATATTACATTTGAGAACTTGATCTATCCCGCATTGATTAGTATTAGGTATTTAAACAAACTTCGCCCTATAAAAAACGATCCCAAACATAGGTCTAATCTCTGCATGAAAACTCATTTTGCCAAGAAACTACATAACTTTACCAAGAAAAAAATATATCAGAAGAAACGTCAAAGTCTGTGTCTACGGTTAACGAGAAGAAATCATTAATATTGGAAGAATCATATTTCATCATACAAAATATGTGAAATTATTCTCCCGGATCGCTCCTGCTGTCATCTTTCAGTCCCAATCGGGACCTGTTGGAGGGAGGACGTACGTCAATTTTGCGCACCGCTGTCGTCAACCAAACTATCTTTAAGATTGGTGTGATAACACATAAAAAAAAAGTTATCGTCACTGGGGCTTCGGAGACTGAATAAACATAAGTGGTGAGTGACTAAATTAAAAGAATTATGTTATTCAATATATTAAACCAAAACAATAACAAACATATTACACAGTATAGATAAAAACAGTAGGATGACTACTGGTAATAAGACCATGACACACTTTGACATGACGAAAATAGTGAAATAATTAAGAGTGGTACCTACTCGTATCTATTAAAAATAGAATTTTATGTCCATAATACAATACAATACAATACAATACTCTTTATTGCACACCATAAAAACAGTAGAATAACAGATATACAGTGTTACAAGTACAGGTATTACAATGGGCGGTCTTATCGCTAAAAAGCGATCTCTTCCAGACAACCTTAAGGTAGCGGAATAAAAACAGTTTAAACATAGTGTAGGTGGTGCTAAAACAAAAGACAAGTAACGAAACAAAATAATTAAAGTATACTACTAAACTTACATACATAAGTTAATAAAATAAACATAAATATACATTTACATACATACATAATACAGTACAAATACACTCAAATAGAAGCAATGAAAATGTTAGCCACGGAAAAATAAAACAAGTTATTATACGATAGACAGTCATGGTATACTCAAAAAGTGGTTCTTAAGGTGCGCTTTGAATATAGCAAGAGATTGAGCTCGCCTAATATCAACGGGTAAAGAATTCCAGAGTCGAATAGCCCGAAAGGTGAAGGAATTTTTATAAAATTTAGACGAAGAAGAAGGGACATTAAGAAGGTAATTTTGGGAAGCTCTGGCTAATAGTTCGTTATCATCCAACAATTTTTTTAAAACACAATTTATTTTGGAATTCGAATTATTTTATGAAATGTTTTGCAAGCAGTCGCACAATATTGATTTAAACTTTCACGATTATCACTCATATTTTAAATACAAACGGGTCCTATATCCTGACGTTTCGGGCATGACGTTACACCCGTGGTCGCAGGCAGACATGAGTATCAATAAAATACTACTAATAATATACTATCAATTAAAAAACATTATGGAAAATAATGCGAATTGTTACAAAACATACCGAGAATAGTAAATTTCGATTCAAGTGCGAAAAAGAAAAGTTTTAAAAGAGTGGAGATAAATTAAAGCACGACCGAAGGGAGTGCTTTAAATCGACACGAGTTACGGATTTCGTTTCCGCACGTGTATCGTACGTTTTTCAATACATATGGCCCTCCGAAGATTTCGACCTGACGTAAAATGAACCACTTCTGGCACTAGCGAAAATGCACCATCTGTACTGAATACGAATGATTAAAGTTGCTACAGGGAATAGCGCCCATTATGTTACATTTGCATAAAGGATAAATTAATAAAAAATTTAAAATTTTATTTGATAAATGTGATCTATTATCTATACCAATGATATGGTACATATTTATTGTAACGGTGAAAAAGTAACCCTGTATAACACAGATAAACTTGACCATGTACAGTGATCGTACTAATAATGAGGATGACGTTAAATCACCTATAGAATGTTTTAAAAAAATATTTTTACTAAAATTGCCACTTATTATTTATCAACCTCTTTAATTAAACGAAAGTGTCATTTGAAATAAGTAAGTTGAGTACATAATGTCGTTCTTTTACTAATGTTTTAAAATTGAATGTCGAATTTACGAGAATATTGTTATTATTTACCCTTTTTGGAGATACGTGACAAAAACATGTACGTGCTGTGATCAAAACATACTAAACATAGGACCAACATTCAAATGCATTTTGGAGATAACACAATATATGAGAAATATAGAGCCAAAGAAAACGCAAATAGTATTAAAGACTGTATCGTTTATTATAAATACAAGTTTGACCTGGTCTAACTATTGAAATACGTATTATTTTGCGTTTCTATGTTCTGAGTGTGTGGTGTGTATGTAATTTATGGCTAATTTCCAAGGCTTTATCGTGCTATAAATATTGCCTATCAAACGTTTTTCGGACAAACCTATACAGCTGAATGTAAGACTATTTCAGCGACTCCATGGTACTATTTTAAGAAGCAATAGGTCAAGATGCTGCTCGAGTATATTATCTAAACGGAGTCTTCATGATTCCCCAATCAGGCATACACAAATAAAATGTGGTGGATTTTATGTTTTACATAAAACCGGATTTTTACACAACGTTTTAGATGCCATTCACTTTCTTATGCGTGCGAGAACAGCGAAGCAGCTATAAAAATCAGCCATACATAAAAGCCTTAATGAAACACCATGGGCTTGATCCATAGTTAAAACAGGTGGATATAAATGCTCCATGACAGTTATATTAGATGTCAAAGTCAAATACACGTAAGCTACATACCATATTCTCATTAAAGTATCCTTTCACAAATTCAGGTCATTTTTTTGGGCAATATAAGTGCTATGGCAATCATATTTTAAAGACAAACGGGTCTTAATCGCGTAAACTTACGTTTAATTATATCCTGACGTTTCGGGCATGACGTTACACCCGTGGTCGCAGGCAGACTCCTATGAGGTGCTATGGCAATATCTAAATGTTTGACATTACGAAGCACATGAAAGCATGTCTTTCAAAGTACGATTTTTTTGTGTGTTATGTCGTCTTTTTCGCAAAACGTAAATTTTCTTGTAATAAATTTTCTTTACTTGTCCGAAATATTTTTTATGTTTTACGTCGAGTTTCTAGGATGAAATGTGTACCTTATTAAAGCAGTAATTAGACACATGTATGTTTTTATATAAAAATGTAATATAAAGAAATATGGCTAAGTAAAATATAATTAATGATACACCCTTTAATATAGGCCTCACAAATTTTATGATAGCAGCAAGTATATTAGTATACCCTGGGTGCAACTACAAAATACAATCAATACATCTTTCATCCTGTATAAATGTAATGGATTTACTCACGATTATTATTGTTACGCCGGTGGCATGATAAAAACTACAAATGTGATTTTAGACACTTTAGAAGCATTTTTAGCAGGCTGAAATGCGTTTTCAGGCCGTTTCAGAAGGTCCTCTTTCACATACTACAAAATCAAATATTCACCACAGATACCGTCGTTTTCAGGCGCCTGAAACATGTTTTCAGGCCGTTTCAGGATACCCTCTATCGGATGGCGCAATAACCTGAAAACCCGTTTTCAGGCGTTTTCAGGACCCCTTTTTGGGCCTCTCAAGTACAAATCGGTATATAGCTAAATTCCCCATAGGAGTGAAAGAGAAAGCACTATTAGATAGAGACAGCATGAGAGAATGTTCTGGAAGGATGTGAACGAGACAGCTATAGAGAGAACATTCTGGACGGGTGTGAAAGAGAAACCTGTAGAAAGAGACAGCGATACTCTAGAATGTTCGCGCACCTAACTCGGGAACTTTCTAGAGTCGAATCTTCTCGTACTTTGTAGATTTGAGTGGCTAGTATAAATACACAGCATGACCCGGCCGAGGAGTAGTTTCTATCGAGACAGCGAAGAGCTAACATTAAGAGCGAAGACTGCGAATCTACGGCGAGTTTGAGAGTGTAAAAGTGTACCAGTGTGAAGTGTCAGTGTGTGATTAGTGTTTTAGTTTAGTGTTTGTTCTTTTAACTAGTAATTAAAGTATCAGTTTTAATTAGTGGCTTATTCATACATTTTCTATAGAAAACCCACCCCACGAACGTAACATTATATTACTTTGTGAAATATGCAGCACGGAAGCTTAAATAAAAGCATTATCCTATATTCAAAATCAGGTGCGATATTTTTGCGTCATTTGCATGATTAGTTCGACCCCTGATCATCAGTTATAATTATGTACTTTTTTTGTGGACAGTCCTTATTTCAAAAATTTTGAAAATCAGCATGTTTGCATAATTTTTTATGAAATTGTACGCCTGATACGTATTATATAGGACTGCGGATCTCTAACGAGTTTCGTATTAAATATTAATGGGATAGTCTCGCAACCGTGTATTTTCTAAATTTACCGTATACTTTACACATGGCTTGCTAGAGCTTGCCAGATTATAAATTAATCACTTATATTATTATTTTGTTACACTATGTCGTTTCGATTCACACTAGTCACATAGTTGTAGTACTGTAAATATTTTCACTATGAGTATTACAGTATCACATCATCATTGACGGCGACTGTCACGGGTATTAGCGGAGGTTGGATGACGCTTAAAACTAGCGTTGGGAGGTCAAAGAATATGGCCTTAAGTTATTAACTGAAATATAACATTTTATTCATCATTCAGTTAAAATGTATCATTTTTAGAGTCACATGTTTTTGTACCTAGACATCTAGGTATTAAGGTCAACTTAGAATGTAGTACTTCCTGCCTTAAATGAATAAAATAATTACATAAAAATATTTGCAACATTAGCGTCAATTTTTTGCGAATGCGAATACGAATGCGAATATTTTAAAACATGCGAATATTCGCGAATGCGAATGCGAATGCGAATATTCGTTACATCGCTACTACACAGGTACATTACGATTTCATAGGATATGACAATATTTTACGCCTCATATTTATCGACACGTCAAATCCAATTGTAACAACGACCATCCACTAAGGATGGTCGTTGTTACAATAAACTTTTCGTAAAATAATTATATCTACATACGCCACTGTTATATAGGTAAATATCAATGTGAGCTAATCGGAAGATCAGCGATGGCTCATGCCACCATTACGCTGAGATGAGACCGTTTTGTTGCTTTGTTTATTTCTGTTTTGTTAATATAGTTGTGGTTTTTTTAATAGGTAAGTATTACAAAATATATATTTATTATTCTTTTCTAATGCGAGCTCAAAAATAACCCCAAAATAACTGTGCAGTGGGCAAAACACAGCTCTTTTCATAACACCGATTCATTCATCAACATCATCATTATCTTTGACATTATTCATTCAAATAGACTACTCGTATAGCCAATCAAAACTTGATTATTTATTACAACGGTTTTAAAATACAAGGCTAAGCGGGTGGTAAATGGTGTAATATGAGCAAACCTTATAACTTTAATAGCTCATTTCTGAGGTCGAAGAATATATGTCTATTTGAAGAAGAGAAAAAAACAACAAACAATTTAATAGCCTTGTTCTGAATTGAACATTAATGATTTGTCACAAAAACAATCTAAAAACACATAAAACAAAAGAAGTCAAAGAATTTTACACCACAGATGCAAAATGTCGGTATTCACGTAAAACCAGGCTAAGCTAATCGTAATCTATCGCCCCATCCGTCACCGAAGGACTTAGCACAGCTGCCACCGGCGCAGATGCGAAGCCGCGTATTTTTACTCTGTGGATTCCGAGTTTAAACATCGGAGCTTGATGGACGTTATCAAAGTGACAGAGCAACACTATAAATTGTAATGGAGCAGGCTACCGATAAAATCGAAATTCGTAAATTTCGAGGATTTTTCTCTGTCACTCAAACGAAGGCGTCATTAGAGTGAGAGAGACAAATCATCGAAATTTACGAATTTCGTTTTTCGCGGTAGGGCCGCTGACCCCTA
>JALPQI010021005.1:0-17987 GCA_025490895.1 Thaumatotibia leucotreta
ATCTCTCTCAGATCGGACTTTGCCTTGCCTTAACTTGCCTTTACCGCATCATCATCACCAAAATCATTTTCTCTCTCGCCATGCCCATGGCAAATCTTCCTTCATCAGCCTCTCAACCCCGTCCCCCTGCGACCATATATAACATGGACGTCTAACGCCAGCTCAAATATGCCCCCAAAAACAATTGTTCAATTGTGCCAAGATGGGCAGAACGTAGCGCTTTTCTTCACACCGCGCATATTTCGGCGCAACATATTTGACAAATGTTTATAGAATATAGCCAATCAAAACTTTGATGGACCAGTGACAACTATTTTTAAATGGCGGTTTAAGTTTTTATAGGTTGAAATTGAATTTCATTAACGTAATGCTTTGAAGAGGGAGTGACGCTTGTCAACTAATATTCAGGACCGTTTTTGAAAGGCAATTGAGTATGGCGTGCGGCTTCCATATTTTATTTGTTCGTAGAATGCAAATTATGAATTGATTGGAGTTTAATACCTATTGTACGGATCCTTATAAACCATAGGTGACGGTTTTAACATTTGCGGCAACGGTAATGCAGTTATTTTTACTCTTATTCGAACAGTGAATGTCCAGCTTCGTAGACAGGGTTTCTACCTAAATCGTCAATATTGAAACCATCATATCCCCCATACCCCTTTCCCCATCCAGAACTCCGGTACCCTAGCAGCGAAAGTGATCTGCAAATCTGCGGCCACCGCTGGACCGGCGACCGCTGTTCGTGTGATATATCGCGGCAAATCAGCGGGATATATGGTTAATACCTTACCACCTTACACCTTACCAGTAAGGCTTGTTCACGAAATAAAGTAGCCATTGCTGTATAATTCTTTTTTTTTGTATGAGACCATACCTTAGTAGGGGTGTTATTACAAAGAAGGGCTCTTTGCCTATTTTCTCGGATGCTGTGGTTGATATTTATATCAATTTCTCCATAATTATGGACTCTTATTTAAACTTCTGGATTTAAGTAGTGTTTCTTCTTATTTTACCATTTTGGGTCATTTAGTTTCCCAATGGGTCTTAACTAAGTTACAATAGCGATACTATAGTAAACTGTGAATCTCGTGTCTACAATTTTTATTAATTATTTCAAGACTAACATTGTTGAAATCGTCTCGGAAGGTCGCACTTTTTTGGACTTGAACTTTTGCATTACGCATTACCTGAAGTTATTTTGATTCTGACGACTTTTAAGCTAATGCTTTTGCTTATTGGATTGTTAAACGTAAAACAGAAGAATCAATTTACAGACCCGTGGCTGTTAGAACTACATAGGACTATTGTGTAACTGTGGAGACTGATCTTACGATGGCTACTTTATTTCATGGACAAGCTTTATAGTTACCTATTTTTAAGAATGTACAATTGACAGTTTAGAAATGAGCTTTATATATATATGGCGTTAAGACTTTCGGAAAAATGGTGTCTTACCCTCATATTAATAAGGATTAATCTATAACTGTCAAAAGTTCATTTATAGAAATCGCTAACTATACGATTTCTACATACGAGAGTTGAGGTCGCGCACACAACATCATGTCATGTTTTTACACGGGGAATTTGAAATAAGTGTTATTTTTAAATTTCTTTTTTCGTACTGACAGGAAATCTAATTGCAACTGTAAGATTGACCAAAAAGGTTGTTCAAGGGATTTGCTTCAATATTTTGACCTAAGTCATTCATTCGGCACTGGGCTCAATAAGTATCACCGCCGGGCGAGTATCGTCGTGTCTCTTTTTTTTTACCCGGGAGTGCGTATCTTTTGTTCGTGTTTGTAGCCAATAGTTCCTAGCTTAGTAGCTCGCGGTGAGACCAATGCCTTCACAATATTTTTTAATACTTCATTTGGATGTGTGTGTAATCATTCACCTCAACTCTTGTGACATTACCCGTACCAGTCGATAAAAGTAGACTACAATTTCAGTAGTATAGGTTGACGTCGAGTAGTATAGGTTCATTTCAGTACCCTAGCAGCGAAAGTGATCTGCGGCCACTGCTGGGCCGGCGACCGCTGCTCGTGTGAGATATTGCAGATCAGGAGGATATACCAGTCGAATTGAGTAGACTAAGATTTCAGTAGTACGGGTAAATTCACTAAAGCTACCACGAATGGAATGAATGATATCTATCATCAACCTGTATCTGCTGTCATTTTGACATCGACACATATATACTTTCTCTCACTTCCTCAATCCATTAGTTGCAGCTTTCGTGAATTTACCTATACATTGATTCAGTTGGTTTACGATTTATGATGATCGCGTTTTATCCATTTATCGTGCTGCCCGTCACTTTCCCATTTGCATACTTGTTAAAACGTGACGGCAACGACGACAAACGATTAGACACGGTACTATCATAAGCCTACATACTATTGTGTTCCAGTACTGGCGACGAATTGTTAATGTGCTTGCTAAACAGTGTTGGATAATAATAGCTGACAGGCATCAATCTTGAAATTAAATCTTAGTCCTGAGCGTACGGTTGTAAAATTACTGCCGCGATATAAGGGCATTTTCACTTTTAAGGTCACCCAATTACCGTGAGATGAAAAATGAGAATTATATGGGCATTTCTCCGAGCATTTCAATCACCGTGACTTCGATGGCAGTCTTATCACACGAATTTCGTGAGAGATGCAAGATCTTTTGGATATATTGGTAGACGTAGTTGACAACTACCGAGATATCCCAAAGATAGCCACGGAAATCGGGTAATAACGTTGCCACCGAAGTCACGGCGTTTGAAACGCTCGGAAAAATGCCCATATATTTGTCAACCTCCGTAGCCTAGTTGGTAGTGACCCTGCCTACGAAGCTGGAGGTTCCGGGTTCGAATCCCGGCGAGGGCATTATTTGTGTATTTATTTATCACAAATATTTGTTCCTTGGTCATGGCTGTCTATGTATTTAAGTATCTATATGTATCTATCTATTATATATGTCGTCGCTTGGTACTTACATCACAAGCCTTAATTGAGCTTACCGTGGGACTAAGTCGATTTGTGTAAGATGTCCCCAAGATATTTATTTATTTATATGGTGATTTTTCCATGCCAAATCCTTAGATATTAATAGGTAACGGTGAATAAAAATCACCCCGTATAAACTACCTATTGCCAATATAAAAAAAAAATGTTCACAGTATTTCAAAGACAAACGGGTGTTAATCGCTTAAACTTACGTCTGTCTGCCTGCGACCACGGGTGTAACGTCATGCCCGAAACGTCAGGATATAATTAAACGTAAGTTTACGCGATTAAGACCCGTTTTTCTTTGAAATATGAGTGATAATCGTGAAAGTTTAAATCAATAAAAATGTTAACAGTGTCAGAAGAAGAGAACGTAGTCCGAGAGACGGCCCCGCCTACGCCGCACCCGGCGGGCGTCAAACTAACCAGGCCCGGATACTACACTATACCCTCTTTAGAGGAGATGGTCGGTAAGTTGTCTAATTCCATTTTATTTTAACCTCCTGAGTCAATGAGTGATCGGATTCGGGAGCTAAGCTGAGCAAGTATGGAGCCGGCTTCTTAAAAATAATATTATTTATTATTGAAATCCCGGGTTTGTATTCAACATCAGTAAATGGTTAATGTGTATCAATTGTCGCTGGGTTATGCCTTTTTTTAGCGGATTTCGTCAACATATGTACAAGCTGTTTTATAGGTTTTGGTCTTTTATTTTATTTTTAATGAGCCGTAGTTGGCATTCAAACACTTTCCAAATTTTTACTTAAAGAAAATATTAGTAAAACCAAATTGAGTCCGCCTCCATACTAGTCAACATCACGCAAAACAAAAGACTGAGGTCGAAGTTTAGGTGTAAAAGCTCCCGAATTTCCGATCACTGCAAATGACATATCGTCGTTTGACAACTAAAACTCACTAAGTGGATGAATCAAATTGTTTGTCTGTATTGTAATCAAAATTCTTTTTGATTACAATGCTACCACAATGTGTTCTAATATTACCACACCTTTTGCCTGACATTAAAAAAATAAGAATAGACTTGACGAAAAAACCTGTCCCTATAAAAAATCGGGTGCGCCAAAGTATTTATAAAATTGCAACTTAGATTATTGGAACTCCGAAAATTGTTCTTATACAATTTAACTTCATAATGATCGGTATTTAGAATAATCTTTGTTCATAATCATCATCACATAGAATTATTTATGTTCATAATATTGTTTTTCATACATATTTTTAGTACTAACTTTTATGTTTATATAATTTTTCACTATACTTATTTTATGCTATATATTCTAATGTTATAGGTATTTATTTTTATCTGTACTGGTTTTATGTATGAATTATTTTTGTTTAATTAAATATAAATCGTACTATTACTGTAAACTAGCTACCTGCACAAATCAGGTTGTGGCAGAGTAGGTACTGTACTAAACGGGTTCCCTCTAAACTTTTTTTGTCCGAAACGCTTAGGACATAACAGACTTGGTATAATCTATTTTGGCATCAACTTAATGAGACAGAAACATCACTTGGCTTAAATAACAATATTTCGAATATTATTTTGTCCGAAACTATCTTGGCATATCATTAATTACGCCGAGTGTTATAAGACAGAAATTAGATTTGCATTTTTTTTTTGGGCATGTAGCCACATGTTCGAAACTTGCCTTTTTCGTCAGGCAGAATTTGCTGTGAGGGTGCAAATTTCTGCAGTGAGCGAGCGAAGCGAGCGAACAAAACCTTCCGGGGCAGATTCGACTCGGATAGGTTAGGTTAGAAGATTAAGGCGGGAGCTTTGCTCCCGCCTTAGTCTTCGAGGTAATTTTTTTTTTAGCAACCTAGAAAGTACTCAGCTCAGTAACACAGTAAGTAACGTATAGAATATTACTACTACCTCGATTATATTGAGAGGTTGTAATTATTCCTTCTCTGTTATGCTAAAACAGTCTATGCCGATACTTTTTATGCACATCCAGATTATGCCTCATCATAAATAGGAGCATCGAAATTATGCTCGAATAACATTCGAACAACTCGAAACCTGCCACAAAGAAATATGCTAAAGTTGAGTATGTCACAACAGTTTCTGCACAAAGCCCATTATTTGAACATTGTAGGTAGAGGTATAATTTTTAGTAAGAAAAAAAGTATGAGAAAATTTTTTCGGAGTAATGATGATTATGAATAAAAAACGGTATTAGTAAAAATATTCGAAGAAAAAATTGTATAAGTGCCAATATGGACCCTAAAAAATCATTTAAAAAAACAACTTTAACAAATTGTTGTTATGATAAAAAAGAAGTATTGGAAATGTTAAAAAGTATTCAAAAAATACAAAAAAAAAGATTTTTTTTTGTGTAATTTTACATTAGGTCTCATTAGTACATTACGACACAAGTGCGAAAAACATGAAATTTCGTTTTGCACGTGTCTCGTACGACGTTTTTTAGTGCCGATGGCCCTCCGAAGTTTTGGACCTGATGTAAAATGACACGCTTCTCGCACTAGAGCCTAAAAAAGGCACCATCTGTACTAAAAAATATTTTTTGTTTATTCTGATGTCTAGAATGCATAATTAAAATCTTTCGCAATGCTCGCGAGCACCGTGTATATAGTTTCTGTTACCTATTCGATCCAATCGTGCCAGCTTTCATGAAATTACCTGCAAGATACTATTTTTGAGTAATTTATTTATTTTATTTTAGTTAAATGGAAAACCAACAGCGCTATAATGTATCTAGGTATAAGTAATAATAGAATCACAAAGCCAATTACAGGTTCTCGCTTATGGAAACATAATACATCATCTAATTCTTAGCCCGATTAAATAAACCTACTTACAAATTCACACTGTGTAATAGGGTGCTTCTTATTTTTGCTGTTTTGTAGGATGTTCGAACCAATAAAAGAGCTCTTTGCTCTCCCGATTGCAAAATTCTATGGGGCACCCTCTCATTTTGTTATTTGATAAGTAAACCAAATTTGTTTTTTTTTCAATTATTTTAAACAAAAATTAGGGGTCGCTACCGAAGTAATAAAAAAACGACTAATCATTTTGCCTGTCTTGCACTTCGTACTTCGGTAGCGACCCCTAATTTTTGTTAAAAAAATTGAAAAAAAAAAAAACAAATTTGGTTTACTTATATGGTGCCCCATAGAAAATTGCAATTGGGAGAGCAAAGAGCTCCTTTATTGGTTCGAACATCCTACAAAATTGCAAAAATAAGAACTACCCTACTGCGTAATGTAAGTAATAATTGTATCCCACAGCTTATATGCGGCCAGATGGGTCGTGCGTAGTGCCGCATCTGACCATCGGCCGTCGGAACTACGGTAACGTCTTCTATGACTGCGAGGTCGACGTTGCTAATCTAGATTTGGATGCGTTGGGTAAGTTATAAAACTTATATATCAGTTATAAATCAAGTTTATGTTTCGTTTTTAATTAATGCACGTTAGCTGTAAGATGTTATAAAACTATTATTTGAAAAATCAAGTCCCATTGAGTTTCTTGCCGGATTCTTCTCAGGAACAGTGGTGTAGGGTTAGAACCGGAAATAGTTTTCTTTTCCTGACTTTGACTTATAAATTATGGCAATAATGTAACTTTGACATAAACTTGAGCGTCGAGCACTACAAGAAGAATACGTTCAGTTCAAAAATGAAAGATTATACTTACGTTTATCTCAGCATGGTGTGTTTTGATTGGCAGATACCAATAAAATAGATAAACTGACTCAGAGCAGAGTGTTGACTTATTTTATTACTGTTGTTATAGAAACCTATGTTCCAGGGCTAAAGTGGGTCCGCTTAATTACAATTATCAGGCCTGTACTTTGGTTCAAGATTACAAAAAAAAATGTTAAAATTAATTAGTCCTCCTATGCTAAATGACAATAATATTGTATGAAAACATTAGCAACATTAATTAGCGTGACAGGGCAGGATAATGCAATTAAACTTCCACTTTCTTTTCCATAAAATTCTTCCAATCAATCAATTTCCATTTCTTTAAATGTATCCAACAGTTTTCTTTAATTTTTGTATTTTGTGTAGGAAACTATTGGTACTGGAAAGGAATGGAATCGATTGGCATAAAAACAATTAAACGTGAAATATATTTTTTATACTATTTGTATGTGAAATTTAATTCTTGATTTGCGGCTTTACTAACCAAAATTTTATTTGGTCCCATACAAGCTTTTCGATAAAAAATGCCTATTTTCTCGCATCCTGTATGTTTTTTTTTCAAATATCTGTAACCAATCTTCATTAATTTAAAATCGAGGGAAAGTCTTCTAAGACCATTTACTCGCGTAGCTACTCTGGATCTATGGGAGCTGCCCTCACCGACCCAAAACGAATTTCCAACCTGTAGGTATTATATGCAAATTGGCAACAGTACTTCAGTGTCATAATGTTTTTTTTTTCAGTACACTTCCTAAACAAGGAAGTTATAGTGTACCCCGAGGATTCAGACAAGCCGCCAGTGGGACAAGGATTAAACCGTCGCGCCGTGGTCACCCTGGACCGCATCTGGCCGAGGGACAAGACTGAGAAGACCCCCATAACGGACCCGGAGAGGTAACTACTAGTGATATACCCCAGGAGTCAGACAAAACAGGACAAGGGTTAAACCGTCGCCGTGGTCACCCTGGACCGCATCTGGCCGAGGGACAAGACTGAGAAGACCCCCATAACGGACCCGGAGAGGTAACTACTAGTGATATACCCCAGGAGTCAGACAAGCTAGGACAAGGGTTAAACCGTCGCCGTGGTCACCCTGGACCGCATCTGGCCGAGGGACAAGACTGAGAAGACCCCCATAACGGACCCGGAGAGGTAACTACTAGTGATATACCCCAGGAGTCAGACAAGCTAGGACAAGGGTTAAACCGTCGCCGTGGTCACCCTGGACCGCATCTGGCCGAGGGACAAGACTGAGAAGACCCCCATAACGGACCCGGAGAGGTAACTACTAGTGATATACCCCAGGAGTCAGACAAAACAGGACAAGGGTTAAACCGTCGCCGTGGTCACCCTGGACCTCATCTGGCCGAGGGACAAGACTGAGAAGACCCCCATAACGGACCCGGAGAGGTAACTACTAGTGATATACCCCAGGAGTCAGACAAGCTAGGACAAGGGTTAAACCGTCGCCGTGGTCACCCTGGACCGCATCTGGCCGAGGGACAAGACTGAGAAGACCCCCATAAGGCACTGGTCTCACCGCGAGCTACTAAGCTATGAACTATCGGCTATAAACACGAACAAAAGATACGCACTCCCGTGTAAATAAAAGAGACACGGCTATACTCGCCCGGCGGTGATAGCTGATAGCTGGGCGAGTATCGCCGTGTCTCTTTTATTCGTAAGATTATTTCAAATTCCCCCTGTGTTTAAATAGCGTGATGTTGTGTGACCTGAACTACCTATACTACTGAAATCGTAGTCTACTTTTATCGAATGGTATTAACCATATATCCCGCTGATCTGGCGCGATATCTCACACGAACAGCGGTCGCCGGTCCAGCGGTGGCCGCAGAGCTGCAGGTCACTTTCGCTGCTAGGGTACCGGAGTTCTGGATAGGGAGAGGAGTATGATATCAATGACATTTTCCACTTTAATTTTCAACTTTAAACCAATGTTAATTAGGTTTAATTTTCACTTATACCAGGAGAACGCGATGTCATCGAGGAAAAGTCAATTGAAACAGGTAGAAAGGAGTGACAGTGACATTGATTATTTCTGTAAAAAACCTAAAATAACATTTTCAACTTCCCGAAAAAAAAGATTTTTCTGACATTTTCCACGCAAAGTATACTTTACATAGTACGTATTATTTATTTAATAACTAGCGACCCGCCCCGGCTGCGCACGGGTACTATACCTACATAAAAACCTTCCTCTTGAATTAATCTACCTATTCAAAAAATCTCATCAAAATCCGTTGCGTAGTTTTAAAGATTTAAGCGTACAAAGGGACATAGGGACAGAAAAAGTGACTTTATTTTATACTTTGTAGTGATATTGCCAACCGCGATAATTCATGAATGTATATTGCAGATTACTGACAATGGACTACGAAGGGAAACTTCGTCGCGTGTGCGATAAACACGACACGAAGTTCATCGAGTATCGGCCGCAGACCGGCAGTTGGGTGTTCCGGGTAAGTTATCATGTCAGGCATACACAATTATAGACATAAATTATTAATAAGTGCCTCTGAATGTTATGTACTCCCTTGAAAACTGAGATGGGGTAAAAAGAAAATATCGGCTGTTGAGAACAGAATAATGTTATTTGATTTACAAACATAAATTCTCCTAAATTTTTAATTAAAAATAACTGAGTAATATTGGTTATCTAAATATTAATCATTAATGTTCTGAAATTATTTTTTTTATACTTATATAATTGTGTGTACGGGCACTAAATTTCCATATTATCTCGGTTTTGGTGTTCATTTTACAAACTATAAGCCATTATTACAAAATAATATAAAAACGCCAATCGAGTTTAAACTATAACTTCCTGAAGATATTGTACTTAATTGTCGTTACGAAACTGAATGAAATTTGGGTAACCCAAAAAGTTAAAATGCCCGTACATCAGTTAATCTTTTGCTAGAACGTAATGTAATAATATACTTAAATACGTAAATTAGAAATTAGTTCTTTATATCGTTGTCTGACAACCAAAACTCGCTATAAAAACCATTACTACTCTCAGCAACCTCTTATGTCAGTATTGAATCAGAACTGAGATTCGACCTTTATTTCAAGTACGTATTTGTTACTTATCTTATCTTATCTTATTGGTGGGGCCCTTACGGATACACTTCGACCCATTGGGATCTTTTGTGTAATTGCCCCCTATATCGCCTACCCCAGGGATTGTTCTATCAACTCAATATGTTTGAGGATGGACCCTAGCGGTAGCGTTTTGACCTCCTTCGGTTCCAGATAGCCGGTTCCGAAGTCTTTCATCCTTTGTCTGGCGAGGGCGTGACATACGCACATCAAGTGTTTCATTGTCTCCTCTTCGCCACACATTCTACAGTCTATGCTGTCAGAAAGACCCATTTTGGCCAAAAGAGTTTTGACCCCAAAGTGTCACGTAAACACGTATTTGTTACATAGTGAGCCGTGTTTAAAATTTAGCTAGCGAATAAAAAAATACGCCATATAATGGTTGTCGGTATACTCTTGGGTCGTCTCATTCGTTTTTCGCCACGTTCCTAAATTTGTCAGATTCTGCTTTCGTCACCTATTCTTCATTCGTCAAGTTAGTCTGCAGTCATTGTCGTCTTTGACCATAATAAGTTGTTGACCTTTTTCTTATTTCGACTTAATCGTTTTTTGTCATTTCGTATTTGGTCATATTCTAAGTTGGTACCGACTTAAGACTATGAAAATATACGAAAAACATAGATTTAACAGCGAACATCCCGAAAGAAAATTATGACGAGTTAAGAACGAGACGGATTAAGATAAAGATGAACAACAAGTTTGACTGAAGATGAGAAAGACCATCGACGATCGTGACGAATAAAGAATGGGTGACGAAAGCAGAATCGGACAAATTTAGGAACGTGACGAAAAACGAACGAGAGGACCCAAGAGTATACCTGGTTGTCGGTTTTTAAATGTATCACTCCTTTAATTTGTTGTCAGGTGGAGCATTTCAGCAAGTACGGTCTAACCGACTCGGACGAAGAGGACGACCCCACCCCAACCGTGCTCAAGCGGCAGCTTGTCAACGATACTTTGCAGAAAAACGCCGCACCCGGTATGTCATCATCAGAGATCGTACGATTTCCAGCATTTTTGGTACAATGTAGTTCAATTAAGGGATATGATGTAAGTTATTTATAAAAAGATAGTGAGTTAAGGTTCGTTATTGTCTTACAACGTGTTATTACTCGTTTCAACTTAAACTGACCCTTGGATTCCTTTAACTAAACTTCTAGGGTTTTTGGTGAAGTGTAATTGAGTTAAAGGAACCCAAGGGTACATTTTTTGCTGTAACGTGTCATAACACGTTGTAACACAAAGATGAATCTTAACTCGTTATCTCCTTTCGAATCACTTACTTCACATCCCTTAATAGAACAACACTGCACCAAAAATGCTGGAAATCGTACTATGTCTGGTTATCATTAATCTAAAGTAAGATGTGCATATCTACTGCAAATAAATTATTCAACATTATGCTCAACATAATACATGAAGCAATTTTTACCAAAGAAGAAGATAGCAGTAATTTTTATACAGAACTTCTATTAAATAAATTGGAAAGAACTTAAAAGAGTAGGTGGGTGAATCAACTTTTTTCTGACTGTTATTGCCGAAATTTAAAAAAAATTGTCTTTTTCATTCATTTAGTTAAGACAGATCATCGATCACGATATTTTGTATGAAAAAGCCAATTTTTTTTGAGATTTCTGGGTTAGCTTCGTAGTAAAAGTTGTTCAGTATAATCTGCCAAATCACCCCGTTCAAGGTTTTCAGTGGCTCGTGTTACACGTTGTATACCTACCCTATTATAATGCACCCCTAACTAATTTAATTACCATCTTATCTCACAGCCCAAATACCGCCAGTATCAACAGCTACCACCATCGCAGGCCCCGGCCTGGGCGGCCTCGCGGGTCCTGGCCTCGGCGGCCTCGGCTTCGGCCTCAGCGCACCGGGACTGGGAATGGGAGCGACAGGGCTTGGTGATGATAGTTTGTATGCTATGCAGCATACTTCGCTGGATTTACTTGGACAAGCGGGAAAAGGTGAGACTTTTAGATACATGGACGTTTTATCAGATATTTAAGATCTTAGCCTGCGACTATACAGGGCGAGAATGAGTATACCGGCAGACTTTACCAATGCATTTTTGATGACAAAAGAAGTAAAAAAATATGTGGCATAATATGTCATTTTCTTTTAATTCTTTTCTGTGATATGTTGATTTTTTTGTACATAACCAGTAATAAATTGTAGGGAAAGAATTTTTTTAGGGTTTTTGAAAAATTTTGACAAACATTTTTCTGAAACTTTTTTCTCAGTTTCTCTTACTATAATCAGTGTGTATGTCGAAATGACAACTACTAGTGTAATAATTTTAATCGTGCAAGCATTTTTCAGTGACTTGTGATGAAAATAGTTTTTTGAATAACATGTCATTATCTCTTAAACTAAGCCAAATCCAGAAAAGTTCATATGACATTATAGCCTCAAAATGTGTTTAGGAATACACCTTTCAAGTTTGTCGGGCTACTTACTAGCCACCCTGTATATAACATGGACGTTTAACGCCAGCTCAAAAATGCCTCCAAGATCAATTGTTCAATTGTGCCAAGATGGGCAGGACATAGCGCTTTTCTTAACACCGCGCATATTTCGGCGCAAAATCTTTGACAAATGTTTATAGAATAGCCAATCAAACCTTTGATGGACCAATCACAACTATTTTTAAAAGCGGTTTATGTTTTTATAAGTTGATATTGAATTTCATTACCGTGATGCTTTGAAGAGAGGGTTACTTGTCAACTAAAATTCAGGACCGTTTTTGAAAGGCATTTTAGTATGGCGTGCGGCTTCCATGTTTTATATGTTCGTAGATCCTAGCTCTTTTCAGTAGAGTAATTCCCATTGTATTCTATCATTTGCCTTTTCCTTCAGCTCTTTACGTTTCGACTTCAATAGTTTATTAAACAGTATAGTCTATAATCGTTATTTATTTACAGCCTTCGATATGGACACAACGGAAGATAATGGTGAATCGCAGAGCCTTTACGATTCAAGCCGAGGTGAGAATAATAGTACATTACATACCAAGGCCGTTTAAGTGAGAAATGTCTCGGATGACGTGTAATTGTAGGCCGAGGCGTATTCGATGCCGACAAACATGTGATCCGAGGCTTTAAGCCCAGCTATCAGCTATCACCGCCGGGCGAGTATCGCCGTGTCTCGTATTTATAGCCCATAGTTCATAGTCTAGTAGCTCGCGGTAAGACCAGTGCCTAAATCAGTATGCAATAATTAATGGAAAAGACTAATGGGCTATGGGGATGAAAGTTGGATGGGTCAAAGATGGAGTTATTAGAATTATAATTATTCCTTTATTTCACTGATTCCTTAGGTACAGTCACGGACTTTAATTGATAAGCCACTTGTCACTGTGCGTATTTTAGCCGTGTAACGCAAATCGGGTTTCGTCGCTTTTACTCGTAAATCCTAATAAACGAAGTAAAGTCATCGTATAACAGAAGAGCAACATTTATATTTCTATCTTTATCATTGTGCGTTTATGAACTGTCACTAAGGTTCGAATCTCTTAACTAAAATGTTAAATGGCGAACTTGACATTACATTCAATGCACTTAGCTTTATAATTATAACTATGACGTATTGTCGGAGGCGCTCGTCGTCGCGTTTTCTTCGGAAGGTGACATTACCATGGTTACGTAATAACAAAAAAGTTTAACCAATAATAATTGAGACAATTTTTTCCGGAAGCTAACGACGTTACTATAGTTACGTTATAACATCCGCTTTAGTCCTGAGACGTCAATCTAACTTCAGAGCCCAGATGGTAATTTGACTGCTAAGCTGCTATGTAGAAATTTTCGTTCTCTTTCCTTTTAACGGCTGTCACTGTCAGATATTTTTTCAAAGTCAGAAACTATCAAGTCTCTATTAAAGATTTGTATGGCTACTGACAGATTATTGGATTGAGATTAGACTGTCAAACGTCTATCTACCATATTTCCACAAAGGTTACATAAGTATTCAACTAACGTCAACTAGGAGCTGTGACGAATTATAAAAAAGACAACAATAGCATTTGTCTCTGTCAATGAAAAAAATAATCTAAAATTGCCCGATAACATGATATGGCTATTTATATAAATATCTTGACTAGAAAAAATACCTCGCCTATTAATGTCAGATAAATCATGGCATCCGATTTGAAGAAAACTTGATTAGATTACTAAACAGTTTTAGACAAATCTATGAAGAACTGTCGTTATCCAGTTTCGTCTAGGAACAACGACATCTAGCGTCTAATAATGGCTGATGGCTAATCTTTAATTTTCGTCGACGAAAGAATTTTTATTATGTCAACTAGTTTTGACATACTGAAATTTTGACGCAACAAAGATTCGTATTTAACTCACATATCATCGGGGAACATCGGTCATGTCGCGATCGTGCCTACTAACGAAAAATACCGAACCCATAATATTACACGACCAAATTGCATCCATTGCCAAGTGGTCTATCAATTAAAGTCCGTGACTGTACAGTCAAATACAAAATAAGGTGTACACAAAAATGTTCAAAAATATGTCCCACTGCACTCTAATTCTGTGTAATAAGAACGTCGTAACATATTTATGAGCGGATTCTTTCGATTACTTATTGCACTTGAATGTACAGTAAAATATACAAAAATATAAACAGATTATAGATGTAAAAAACCTAACCTAGCCTTTAAATTATATTCAATATTGGGTGAATATGAATATCTTAGCGTTTGAACCGCCTAATTTTCGTGGCATCATTTTTACTGATGTTCCTATTCGTTACAATGTGCTACTTTGTCATTTGAAGGAGGCACGGTACCTTATACAAATGACGAAGTACAGCATCGAGACATTTAGAAACTTCGGCAAAAATTATGCCACTAAAATTAGGCGGTTGAAACTCTCAGTGGCCTATACCACAAAACTTTACAAGGGTACAATTCTACAAATTTCTACAAATGTATATATAAATTCCCATACAAAAAGTTGACAATTTTGTAGAATTGTACGCTTGTAAAGTTTTGTGGTATAGGGGCCAGATATTCACCCTATTATCTTATGAACAGGTTTCGGAGTGAAGAGTCCAACAGCGGAGTTAGCCCGTTTAGAGAACAGACAGAGTCACCATGTTCAATTAATGAAGGCATCTATTTACGCCGATGGTAAGTCTTTCTACTGTTTTATACATTCGCAAATATTCCGCATAATTTTAATAGCATATGCCTGTGGTCTATACCACAAAACTTTACAAGCGTACAATTCTACAAAATTGTATAAATTCCCATACAAAAAGTTGTCAATTTTGTAGAATTGTAGGCCACAAAACTCTGTAAGTAAATCACCGTCGTCCAGACATCAATCATCATTCTATTTACAATGGAATTAAACAAAGTATAGTTCGAGAAATATAAATTGAATGTTTATTTTTACTATAATGTAGGTAGAGAGTTTCCAATTTATATTTCACGAACTATACCCATAAAATGAAATGAAATAAATATAAAATACCTACTTAATGACACAACTTTCAGCTGTTGGTTATTGCTCCACTTTCCATACAACGTCAACATTTACACGTCGTTTTTTGACAGATATGGACATGGACGATGGTACATCAACGTCCACTGGCGATCAACAAGTGCCAGCGCCGAGGAGCGTGTTTCGACTCGCCCCGCGTGACGAATTACCCCCCGTTGTAGAGGAGGCTGGGGCGTTAGTGCCATTACCGGATATATCATCTGTGGGTAAGTTATGGGGTGAATAGAGATGATGACTTGTTAAAATAAATTATTTCACACATAGACATGGACGAGGAGCGTGTTCCGACTCGCCCCGCGTGACGAATTACCCCCCGTTGTAGAGGAGGCTGGGGCGCTAGTGCCATTACCGGATATATCATCTGTGGGTAAGTTATAGGGTGAATAGGAATAATGACTCTAGTTAAAATAAATTATTTCACACATGGACATGGACGATGGTACATCAACGTCTACTGGCGACCAACAAGTGTTCCGACTCGCCCCGCGTGACGAATTACACCCCGTTGTAGAGGAGGCTGGAGCGTTAGTGCCATTACCGGATATATCATCTGTGGGTAAGTTATGGGGTGAATAGGAATAATGACTCTAGTTTCATAGACATTTTTTTTATGATCAATCAACAATACGAGGCTAAATTTTTTTAAATATGACGCCTTTTTCTACTGCCAAAGGTTGTTATACAGAGTACAGTCAAAGACAAAATAAGGTGTACACGAAAATATTCAAAAATATGTCCCAGTGCACTCTAATTCTGTGTGATAAGGACATCGTAACATATTTATGAGTGGATTCTTTCGATACTTATTTTTGCACTTGACTGTACACACTATAAATTTCATCACACTTGCTGTCTAAGCGCGCTATTGCTTGCATGCATAGCGGGATGAAAAAGTGAAATTCCCTAGGGAGTAATAGAAATGTCAGTACGTCATTAAATAATATTATTATTTAAACTTTTTTTTGTCGGCTAGTGCGATGAAAAACATTGTATGCATCACGGTCGGTAAGCGGAATACTAACTCGAGTCATTAAAAGACTCTAACACTCGTTAGTAATTCCGTACTTACCTTGATGCACAATGTACTATCGCGTGAAGGTAAGAAAGAAGACTAGCAATAACAACTAAAGCTCTATTGGGCCTATTGTAATATTTGTAAATATAAGACGCCTTATAATATTTGTTTTCACAGATTTACCAATGCGTCCGCTCATAGTGAATCCGCAGAAGATCGTTCTGAAGTATCACAGAAAAGTGCCGCCTTTCAAATTGACTACAGCTGGTAACTATTACATTATCCTTATTGCCTTAAAAATTTGGCAATCATCATGGTTTGTATGTATTTTTAAATATCTGTATTATACAGTGTGTGGCCTACAACCGGGGTGAAAATTTAAACGGTGCATTAATAAGCTGAACAACAATAATTACCACATACATATTGTAATAGAAAAAAAAACTTTTTTTTTACCTGAATTAAAAGTTATATAACTTATCATTTTTGAATCATTGAAAAATTACAATTTTTTTTTAAACCGTAACAAATTAGTGTAAATATAAAAACAAAATTATTGCTATGACTTCGTACCTGGTATACTGTCAAGATGTCTTGCGACTGACAAGCTACGACATCGTGATGCCAAGATCCAGTACAAAAGCCTTAACCATTTTGAAACACCGGGACCTTTACAGGATTATTGCCGATAGTCTAAGGAGTCACTCATTTCATTTTTCTCCCGTGTTAAATGCCACACACTGTATTGTTGTTTACTACCTAAAATTTGAAATCTAATTAGAGATCAAAAAATGTCAACAAATTCAAAACGTCGAGATGAATTTAGATTTAATTAATACAGGATGTTCGTTTTGATTTGCGTAAATTGGACAAGTTATTTGGGACCTTACTAGAAGTTGCCTGGTATATCGGCTTTTGTTAAGGTCGAAAATAGTATGTACATAACGACACTAGTGAGAAAAACATGAAATTCGAAACGAGTGGCGATGTTTTAAAACACGACCGATAGAGAGTGTTTTAAATCGACACGAGTTTTCATGTCATCAGTTTCATATTTTTCGCACTTGTGTCGTAATGTACTATTTTTTCGTTTTACATAATTAATTAAATGATAAATGTGAGAGAACCTTAAGAATAACATAAAAGTTAATCTCAGATGACTGACGGCACTTGCAATACACTTGTTCAGTCATTCAAGATTTTTTTTTAAATCTTAATAATAAGGATTATGACATGAAATAAAACTACGAAAACGGATAAACTCGCGTATATTAACTAATTTCATAGTTTTCATAATTTTATTTCATGTGTAATCCTCGCGGTAACCGAAGAAAATATTAGGAATGATGACACTGGTGTCATAGAATAGTGCAAGAAACTGGTTCTTAATGAAATTATCAATACTTGACCTAAATAAGCATGCCCTAAATTTAAAGCAAATAGATAAAAACACCCTGTATACGCGAGTTTATCTGTTTTATATAGTTTTTAATTTGTCAGGTAAACTAAACGCATCGTGCATCGGCGACATGTCAGTGTGCAGAGCGCGACACAGCCGCGTGGGGTTCGGTCCCGGCGGGACCATGGTGTTCGTGGCCACCTCCGACGTCGAACAGCTGCCCAGAG
>JALPQI010021006.1:0-20090 GCA_025490895.1 Thaumatotibia leucotreta
CGGCAAACCAATTTATAAGACGTTGTCACGTCAAAAATATACCATATCATACGCTGCTACTTTTATTTCGAACCACTCTTTAGATAGCATAGGTAGGTACATAACACATTACATACAGTAAATTATGTTGTTGATGCATAGGTACCACATACCTAAATTGTCACCTGTATTTTTGAATAATAATAAAGTATTCATATACTTCAGTGATTCTGATTACGTAGTGTGTAAGTAGTTAAATGAAATAGTATATTTGTTTAGTTAAAAGATACGAACGAATTAATAGTACATTACTATAGAGGCCGGGACGAAAGACTTATGCGGCCTTGCTTCACTCGGTCGTCTATATGTCTTCGGCTGGCAAACCCATATTTCCGGCCGAGGAATGTATAGTGCTTTTCTCAAACATACAATGAAATAAACAACAAAAATATCAAAGTTTTTTTATATGCATAGTATATACGTATATTGCATAGTGGCAGAATGTCATGACGCCTGTGCCACAATTTATGTGGAATGGAGTTAAAAAAGAGCACTTTTCCGGCCCCGGCATTTAAGCATTTGTATTAAATTCCATTAACGACCTCGTGTCATACTTCGCACCCTATTATAAGGAACATAACAACAATATTTCATTGCATGTTTGAGAAATAGTACATTTCGATGCAAGTGCAAAAAAATCTTTTTTCGACGAGGGTGAAAGTTGGGGCCCGAGTGAAACGAGGGCGACAATCACCCGAGTTAAAAAGAAGTTTTTACACGTGTATCGAACGACTTTTTTCCTAACTAGTGCGCAAAGTTTACTTTTCCGCAATAGTTAGGAAAAACATAGGTATTTAGAGCAAACGTCACAATGGATTAAATTGTGAAGGCACAAGACAGTGAACGCGTGTGAGTTTTGCTCAAATCTGAAGCTTTGAAGTAGGAAAATACTCCGCCTAGTATCATGTGTGGATGACAAACAAAATGACTTGTATCGGATCGAGCTCACCGATGACTAATTAAGGTGGATTTAGACCAAACGAGCATTCGCTCATATAGATAAGATCCCCCACTCTACGAAATCAACGAATTTCGACGGATAACGTTTTGTGTAACGAACGAATTTCGTAGAGTGGGGGATAGAATGAGCGAATGATTTTACAAACACTAGCGGGAAAACAGAGGCATGCAATCGCATATTCTTGTAATGAGACCATATATCATATAAACAATTGAATTATTACAATCACGACCAGTGGCCTATACCACAAAACTTTACAAGCGTACAATTCTACAAAATTGTATAAATTCCCATATAAAAAATTGACAATTTTGTAGAATTGTACGCTTGTAAAGTTTTGTGGTATAGGGGCCAGCAATCAGGATTTGTTTTAACGGAAATAAATAGATTGTAATTCGAGTACCAGAACTTAGTAACCTACTAGGTATATTACGTTGAAGCTACAAAGTAAAATAAAATGCAAAATAAGTTTTGGCACTAAACTAGAAAACTTAGAGCATAATAAGATCAAAAAAATGCGAAAATTTGTTATTTTACTGTGCTTTATAAGCATTATACCTTACAGCAAGACCATTCACCATTCTGGCTTCATGTCAAATTCGTTCACCGTGCAAGTGGCGCGCCTTTGGAATGGGCTCCCCTTTAGCATCAAAAATTCTCCAAGCAAATTTGTATTTAAGAAATCCTTACGTGCTCTCATTGCTAGCGGAATGAAGGATTGTTAGTTTTTCTATTTTAGTTTATTTCATTGGTTATAATATTAACATGTATTTTAATGTATTGTATGTAGTTAGTTCGTGTATATATTTGTGTAGGTATACAGGGTGTAAGTCTAATACGGGCGAAGCTCTTAACGGGTATTAGTTTACGACATAATAAGTACATTCAAATAACTTTTACTTAAAACTAGAGCAACAAATTTAACCATACAAAATAATTCGGCGCGCAATGTAGAGCAACATACGCGAGTTAAACACTCGTTGACAGCTAATTTCCAAAGCAGATGACATAACTACCATATCAACAATAACAGATGTCCGTACCTACATGCTCCGATAGTCTTAAAAAAATTCTGTGGCGTCATAATTAAGAGTAAGTTAAAAAAAAACCTTGTAACCCATGATTACACTAAATGAATCCCATGCCAGGTTTAATTGATCGCCCGTATGAGATTTACACACTGTATATCTAGGTATAAATATGATATATAAAAAATCAATCAAATTAATCTCAAATTAAGGTTGACTGGTAGAGAACGCCTCATGGCATTAAGTTCGCCTTTTGTACGTTAAGTTTTACTTTTGTGCAATAAAGTTTAAATAAATAAATAAGATTCTATACTTTCTATAATAATTTTTAGGATTCCGTAGGTAAAATGGCAAAAACGGAACCCTTATATTTAGTTTCGCCATGTCCGTCAGTCCGCAGCATACCTCAGAAATCTGCAATTTGGTACAGGTATACATATTAATCATGCCAATAAAATGATACAATAAAAAGTAAGGTGCATTCATCCTTACTTGTCTTATCATGTAAACAAACACTTTTTGAAAACATTATCACACTTTTCTCTGCAATCACACATTAATCATCACGTCAAAAGTTGTTGCATACTTAATTAAACTCGCAAAGTATTATAATCACTCAAAAAAGCACTGAAAAATATCATTTCTGTAAAGATTTTCGTCAATAAATGCTGTTTCGGTCGGATAACTTTAAAAACATCTGACATTGATGTGACATTGCGATGTCTAGATTGTCTATGTACCATAATGTTGGCATGTCAATATATCGATATTAATACTTAAAGTACAACTCGAGGAAAATGCAATTAAAATAAATTGCAGTAATTTACCAAAATTTATTAGGGTTTCGTAGCAAAAATGGCAACAACGGAACCCATACTTATAGTTTCGCTATGTCTGTCTTTCCGCAGCATACTTAGCTCTGTAGCCGTTAATACTATAAATCTGAAATTTGGTACAGGTATACATATTGATCATGCCAACAAAGTGATACAATAAAAAGCAGAAAAAATTTTTTTTTCGGGTACCTCCCCAATTGGTGATGTGGGCTGATTTTTTTTATTTGCTGTAATCGTATAGTGTGAGAGTAATTGAATAGGTCTCTTAAAAAGAAAAGGGGGCTTTTAAGAAAGTTTTTTTCTAAAGTCAATATTTTCGGAGATAATCGCTCCAGATGAAAAAAAAATTGTCCCCCCCTCTAACTTTTGATCCAAAGGTCCAAAAAAAATCATGAATAGTGGGCTGGCATAAAACTATTTCGAACATAATCGGCCCAGCCGTTTTTGAATAACTACGAAACCCTACACTGAGCATGGCCCGACATGCTCTTGGCCGGTTTTGTAATTGATTTTAATATTTATTTTATTCAAAGACTGGCAGTGCTTAGTTGTCTATTGAATATTGAATAAAATCTTCACGTCAAACGTCATTCGTTTCGCTACTTCGCTTCACGTTGTTCGTTACGGGTGCACTTCATGTGATTTTTCTAATGACTAGTGGCGCCTTCGTTGGAGCGACAGAGAAAAATCCTCGAAATTTAACCATAGTTTTTGATATAATCTTATACGAATTAATTCTCTTCCTGACAGACGATGTAAAATTGATAATCCTCTATTTACGTACCTAAGCAGTGAAATTTTCATTATATCGACATTTCTAATCACTAGTGATTGTCTTTTGATCATCGTTGACGTTTTGTTTGTTTCACTTGGTCTGTGGTTTGTTTACATGATAAGACAAGTAAGGATGACTACACTGTAGAAAAAAAATCGGGTACCTCTACCTACCCAACTGGTGAAGTGGGGATGATTATTTTTATTTGATGTAATCCTATAGTGTGGGTATCATTGAATAGGTTTCTTAAAAAGAATAATGCCCGTTTTCACCAACATCCCGTAAACTGTCACTTAGCTAAGAGAGACTTAAGTTAAGGCTTCCCTTAAATCGACTCCCTACTTAAATTTTGTTTCACCAACGTAAGTGTAACTTAACTAGGGGCTTCTTTGCTAAGTAACACTTTTTTTCTAAATTTACCGTAAAAGTTTCGGTGATTACCGATTCGTTTAATTTTATTACAAATATTGAAATAATAAATGAAAAAACGATTCTAGGCACTTTATTATAGTTATTTATCCCTAAATTGTCCAAGTTTATTCAAATATTCGTAAATAAAACTGGAATACAATTGCGGAGTTTTGGCTGAATACTTATTTCCGTTGTTTAAAAAGTAAACGTCAACTCGCTGTCAGTTGTCAGTGTCAGTAATTCAGTAAATATTCGTAATTCGATTCGCGCGTTCGTAAGTGGGTATTCAATAGAACATAGTTAAGACCACACCAGATTATGCAGAAAAATGTACGTCGCTAACACAAAAAATATAAAAAATGTAAGTAATTAGGTATCCCCTTTTGAACAGACACTTCTCATTTATCTTACTTGTTATCCGGAAATTCTAAAACAGCCTCAATTTTCTCCAACAAAAATAGTACACTATTTTTTGTCAACCTGTACCTCCGAACAAAATCGACATCATCGTACTTTTCGAAGTAATTTGGCCTTTCTCTAATTAGGCGTGGTCTCCGAAATACATAGAAAATATTTTCAAAATCTTCAATCGCGTCTAAATTATCCAACAAATTAAAAATATCGTCCATTGCGGTTGGGTGAGTAAAAAAGACCATGCAAATTGGCGGCAAACGATCAGAAAAAAATAATTGAAGTTTTTAAAATGAACCGCCACTTAAACTTAGGAGGTCCATAGTCGGGCCCGTAAGTTTAGGGGACCACTTAGTGCTTTAGGTGACAGTTGACGCTTGGTGAAAACGAATTTACAGTTAGGGGTTTCTTAAATTTTTCTAAGGGACACCTAAACTTTAGGAGATGTCGGTGAAAACGGGCATAAGGGTCTTAAAAGCAAGTTTTTTTCTAAAGTCAATATTTTCGGAGATAATCGCTCCAGAGGAAAAAAAAATCTATGGCATTAGTGAAAATGAATTAAGTATTTATCAAACAGAAAATACGTTTGCATTAAGTATTTTTCAAGTTTTCCGTGAAACGGCAATTTACAAACCGTATGAAAAAAGTTGATTCTTGATTAAGTATTTTGTTAAGTTTATTACCTACTAGTTTTCACGGGGCCGCCTGAATTGATCTTTCTGTTTCAATAGGCATGATGACTGGTAAGTCAAATCAGCGTCTTTTTTCGAACTGTCAAAACGATCACCACTATGGAATTTTATATGAAATACTCAAAAGTGACGTCACGTTTGAGTACTGCCAAATGATTTACTCTTTTAAATTCTTTTCAATTTATTAAATAGAAGTTCTGTACAAAAAATATTGCAGTCTACATCGTGTATTATGTCGTGCATAATGTTAAATAATCTATTTTAACTACAGTCATCATCCCTATTAGCTTCAGAGTAATGGTTACTGAAGTACACCGTGACAATAATTATGCCCTCCTAATGATAAGTAGGTACAATAACTAGTTTTTAAAATATCAATCAATTATTGACATTATTAGCCTACAAATGAAGGGTCCACGCTTGGGTCTACGGAAAGAACATGTCTGGTCAATTCAAATTAGAGAAGGAAAAACCACCTTACTTTTAACAGAATAAGGTGTGAATTTGCCATGATTTTTTTAAGCACTGGACATGTTTTCTCTTGGACCCTTCAAATAGAGTTACAAGTTATCGCACATATCCTAAGGATGGTAAAATATTAAACAGGGTATTTCTGTGAAAAAGCGAAGGCAAAGGATTATGCAACAATATATATGCATGTCATCTGTAATACAAATTTTTAAATGTGCCAAGAACATTTATTGCGTTAATATTTAGTACTTATGTAAATTTCAAGGTTACAAAACGATTGGCTTTTTGTATATTTTTTTTTCTATTTTTGTAAGTGGAATAAAGGTAAACACAAAAAGATGAACCATTAATCGATTTCAAAACCTTTAATGTGAACACCGTAATTTTTGTAACGTGTGTGCCCGAGTCTACAAATAAAAAAATACACCACGAAGATCAGAACTTGCAATTAAATTGGAGTAATTTTTACACTTTAAGTTTAAACAGGGACTAAATTAGACCTTTGTATTATTAGGTGAGCTGTTTGTGTATAAATAGATTACATTATACATATATTGTATAGATTGTCTGTCATAGGTACAGTACAGAACTACAGACTACGCTATGGGCGGTATGGTTTAACAAAATATTTACGGCGTAGATTCTACGCTATTGTTTTAACCCTTCGTCTGTGTTTGATAATGATAAGGATCCGTATAAGAAATATTGGCCTCAAATCAATTCATAATTTGAATTAAAAATCCATTGTACTGATCCTCAGCAACCACAGACGAAGGATTAATACTCTTCATTCGAGTTACGTGGATATTTTTGCAGTCCAAATATATGTGGTTTTAAAAATAGATGGTACCTTCCTTACGAAAAAATAATTAACGAAGTGCCTAATTAAATAGGTCTATTATTTATAATATTTCTAAATGGCCAATATGCTTGAAGTTCTAGGCCTTAATACAAAAATACTCTTATTTTTAAGTAGGTACCTATTGTACCTATAGTTATTTATCTATTTATGTAAAATCATTTAAATAATTATAAATAAATCATATTTTGTTAATAAGAAATTGCAAGACTATCACAAATATTGATAATGATAAGTACGTACAATTTTATAAATTTGATACATTTTAATCTGATTTATGTAAATATAAAATTATTCCTGATAAAATGTTCGCTTTTCATTTCAAACTCTCTATCACGCCCTATAAAGAATTAATAATAAATCAGTCAAATCTTTCCTGTCAATTAAATAAATACAGGTAAGAAGTAGTTAGGTATATACCAAGGATGTAGAAAAATAGTATTGACCCATGTAACATTTGGAAAAATACAAAACAATGTTTCTTGCAAAATGTATTGTCTATTTCTGTTTGTGTACATAGATTTGTCCTATTTGGATATTAAAATAATTATAAGCTTCATGTAAAAAATGATTCAATCAGTCCATTTGCCTCTAGAGCCGAGGGCTCCGTCCCATATAAACTTAAATTACCTGTAGACAACTAGGTATAAGAACACATCAGTCTCATGAAAGTGTCCAAATGAGCATTTAGTGTACACTGTCCGCCACCTAAAAGTATGATGTGATATGGATTTTCTGCGATGATAGTGTAGGTGCAACTGATATTTTTATTTACATATAGTATGCCAGTACCAGTTGTGGTTTTCACAATGTACCCTACAGACTCCGGAGTCTAACTATTTCTGATTACCTGTAGAATCGGGACTCAACAGAGAGATAATATGTATATACCTAAGTCGGAATTCGGCACATATCGGTATTAGAACCTGGATCGTCTAGTTTCCTAGACAGACAGGTTAACTACCAACTGAGTGCAGTCCGAGAGAATATTTTCCCTTTAACCGTCCGAGTATCGAAATCACTAGTATTCAAATTCGGATAAGATAATATCCATATCCAAGTATCCGCGGACGGTTGGAAGCATTTTGGATTTGAATAGACACTATGCTATGATGGAACTGATGAGCGGCTATATGTATTGGCTGGGAGGTATGTGCCTGTATGGTGTGTTATATTGTAGGTCAAGTAAATGCGTCTTCGTACGTAGAAATCTGAATATTAAGACTTGCCAATTATTTAGGGAAGTTATATTAGATATGTCAATCCATGCTTAGGTACTGTGATTTTTTCGAGTAGATAATGAAGTAACTATGTTATCGGTAGCCTTCTAACTGAAAGTAAACGATGCTAAAATAATTATATAGATAGGTATAATAGAAGGTAGCCAATTTCACCAAAGTAGAAGGAAATGATTACACAGTTTACACATACATGAAGGAGACATATAAGTAATGTGATGTAAGTTAAAATATTCAAGTGAAACTATGCCATTCCTGGAATTGCCATTAAATTTGTTGTCAGTACCAAAAAACGGTTATTTCAAAATCCGCTTGTGTCTACATGCTATCTTGTTGTGTAAACCTCAACACAGTTGAAATTGCCTATGGGTCTGTCATTGTCAGTTCACTTGTGAAATTATTAGAACTAGATACCTACAACCACATGTGACCTGGTCCTTACCGTCTCCCTACTCTTACTAAAAATTAATTAACGCACGTATAACTAGTTACATATACTATGATATAAACATGATCATATTATTTTTTCAGCACCGAACTACATTCCTAACATATCCGCAAAAGGCAAAGGCAGAGGGAAAAGCCACGCTAAAAGAAGTGATTCATGCGCGATGCCGAGTAGTGAGTATATATTATGTAGTGTACTTACCTGTAGTACCTAAATTAGATATTACCATTTCTTAGGGTTCCGTACCAAAAACTTACAAAGGAAATGTTGGGACAGACGGGCAGTCATTTTCCATCAGTCTCACATCAGTCCACAAAGTTCAAGTGGCATCAATCAACGTACAATAGGACTGATGGACTGAACTGACGCCAGAATTAGAGTGGAACCGATGTCTACGGTGCGACTTTCATCCGTTTCATCCGGTTTTTTTTATGTGACCAAGGTAGACAACTGAGCCCTCAGCCCACCTGATGGAAAGCAGGAACTGAGGCCCATGGACGTAGTGACCAAAAAATCGCCTGTGCGCTGTCTACCCTGAGGACTTAGACGGATTGCCTCTATCTATGCCAATAATTACTCCGGCTATCTTACCCCCAAACCGAAACACAGATAAGACGGTGGTAGCTATCCGGGCGGACCCTGCACGAGGTCTTACCACCAGCAAAATGCATGAGCATGTCTGTCATTTTTAAATAATGGAACTATAGTTACTGACAGGTAAGTATAAGTATAGTCAATTCTGACATCTGCTAGTTCAATACATTTTAAACCGGAAAAATGTCTACCCATGCAACTGAAACTGTTGCTGTTCAAGTGCTCAATATCCATGACCATGACGTTCTTCAAATTGAACTGTTTTTGTTTAAGCTGGAGCAGCTTCCAGTCAAGTGCCGCCGTTCTCACCATACCAGAACATCAAGATGTCACCAGTCAGTTACCAGGTAGAGAGATATATTACCTATTATGCGACGATTGGCTGTAGTGGCTAACAACTAATTGTATTTCAATATTGTTATGTATTTACCCCCTTACTCATTATCATTAATGAAAAATAATAACGCATATACGATCGATAAACGCAAATAGACGATCACTGGTTTAGTTAATAGAGCACTTATAAGTACAACAGTATCGATGGCTGAATGAGTGCCTCAAACTTTGTACAGCAAGTGCATAAAGTGACCCATTTTTACCCGAGGCAATTTTTTGGTTTAAGCGAAGCGAAGACCAAAATAGTAGACGAGGGTGAAAATTGACATTTATGCCCATGTTGTCCACTCTGCTTTTCACTTCATTTGCGAGGAAAGTAGAAAAGTATTTATTTATTTATTCATTTATCTGATATTCCGTACATAAGTTTCGGAAAAACTCATTGGTACGAGCCAGGATTTGAACCCACGACCGGATTGAAAGTCAAACGTCTAAACCACTGAGCCACCACCGGTTCCTATTTTATGTGATTTACTAAATTTAATGACAGTAAATACAGAATTCTAATATTGTATTGTACTTAATATAAATAAAATAATATAACAAGTTTTATCAGATATACTATTTTATTGCTCAATAAAATTGTGCAATATGTTTTAACTGTTTTGGCTGTTACTATGTGCGATTACTTTAGCCTTAGAAAAAAAAACTTATTATGTTCTAGACCATAAAATGCGATTTTATGCTGTTTACGCACGACATAAAGGTGCACTTTTTGAGCACGAGAAGTGAAAACATTTTTTTTTCGTTTTATTGTACTGTTTTTTTTTAATAATTAGTTACCTAACTAATTCGACGATATAATGTATGTACTTAATACTAAATTGACAATAGTTAATTTACAAGTATAGAATTCAAATATCATTAAATTGTGATGACGATTAACGTATGCGTAACTGTTTGTCTTAGTATGGGTTCATAGCCATGAGATAAATTATAATTACTGTAGGTAGGTATGTGTGCGTAAAATTTGTACCTGACTTAAGTACCTATCCATGTGAAAAGGTATTCCTCGTCCGGTTCAAAATATGACAGAATATTTTATTAGGAAAGGTAGAGTGATGCGTCTGATATAAGTGCACTAAGTATTATGCAAATGAAAACAAAAGAATAGATTGTGTTTTTTACTCTAGCATTACCTATTATATTGATATAAGTAACATACGCATGTCTCCATTGTTTTCAGGAGTATAGCCCATCAGCCGATTTTAGCCCTTACAATGAAGAAAACCAACACGCGAATATTATGAGCAGATATGAAACACCTAATTCAAACAAAATTAACGTCTTCGATAACATCTCGATATCTGCACGAAACGTAAATAATGTCTCAGAAAAAAGTATGCTGTTTAATATGAATGCTATCCAAGCCAATAGTATGATCTCATCCAACACGAGTATGAATATACGAGGAAATAAAATGATCCCTAATGCAGACGTCAATGTGAACACTCGTCTGGCAAATCTAAACCTAAACCCTACGATACCATCTCCATCAGGTGCAAATAATGCGACACCGAAATCTTACATATTTTCTGCTAGAATTCCGTCAGGCACGAAAGTAAAACGATCGGTATCAGAGCGCAACGGCGACAAGCCGGACTCCGGAGAACTATCGTTGAAACGTGATAGGCTGATGCCATCCAATGCCGAAGCTCTCGAATGTGATTATGCGCCTGCACATTCATATAACCCATTCTACGCGCCTAACATACAAATTCAAAACGAAGTAGCTTTATCATCAGCAGCTTGTTCTCCTGCAGATGATGTAAGTGCAATACTCAACGAACTGTCGCCTAATTCAATCAATAGTATTTTGCAAGACATATTAAATATAGCGAATAGACATGAAGACTGCCTTGTTAACAGTAATATTTCTGTTAATCATAATAATATGAATTTCGTCCAAAATAATATAGATCATAATAATATTGACTTCAACGACGATGAATATGATTTACATGGACACTTCGCCGAAAGTTCACTTAGTGATGTTGATCGTATTGTACCCCTTCATGTTGATAATAATGTGCATGTAAACTTGGACGGCCGAGAGCAGGGAATTGTACTAGTCGATTTTGAGAGTGTCATAGCAGATGAGCTACCCAGGTTATAGATATCAGCAAATAATACATGTAAGAAGACATTTTTTGATTCATAACTCATTTTTGTTATCAATCTTTCTAACTGTAAGTATGCTACAAACTTATCTAACTCGGGTCACAAGTGCACAAATCAATCCAGAGCCATACGATTCCATGCAAGACCGGGGCTGTGGATTTGGACTGGACCAAATTTTTAGAAGAATACAAATCAAATGCTAGTGCAGAATTGAAGATCTAAAGCCGAACGTCCAAAGGCCGTGCTGCAGAATCGGCGAAACGTAAGTCCGTTCGCGTTGCTTAGTTCGATTGGCTATTGTCCTTCCAACTCGAACCTTGACTACAGCTACGCACAAACTTTCTAGCTACATCGGCTACCGGTGTTCTAGCCTATTTCGCCGTGTCCACTATTTGAAAGGGGTTCTCTGCCTTTTCGCCGAAAATTGTATTGCCGAATTTAATTTTCCAACCAACTTTTCGCAGAAGTGTCATCTGGCCGAATTTCATTTCCCAACATCCTCTCATACAAACTCCAACCAACCTAACCTAACCCAGCCTACTGGGTAATTCTCTTTTTCCGTCTATGGGGTTGGGAAATGATATGGTTGCGAAATAATTAATTGCCAAAAGTTATTCGGCCGAATGACACTTCTGCGAAAAGTTGGTTGGGAAATGAAATTCGGCAATACAATTTTCGGCGAAAAGGCAGGATACCATAGACATGAGTCACATGAGAAAGAACTGTAGGTGTCGCTATTACATTATAAAATTGCTATTATAATAATATACTGAAGTTTTGTTTCCTACTTTTATCCAAGATTTTGATTGGCACTATAAAGGTTCAATGTTTTTTAATGAATATATGAGTGTATATTATTGTTCGAAAAGTTCATGTGAATCGCATTAGCCAATGTTGATAATAATGGTTATTATGAAAATAAAAAAAATACTTGGAGAGATCTAATTTACAGTAAATAATATTTGTTAACATTTGGTGCAAGGGCCGATTCTCTTAGCAAACAAGGCTACGATAATTAACCTTTATAACTTCGACATAAATTGCACATATCGCATATAAGAGCAGTGACGAGTTCTGGGACTTTTACCTTCGGTAATTTAAGTAATGTTGCCTAAAATTTATTTTATACTTGTCTACCATTTAACTACACTTGACAACCCTAACAGTAACCAAGCTCTGCCTAAGATCCTCAGTGAATCGTAGCAGTGGCGACTGTTCCACGAGACCAGCGGGGTTACCATGACGTACTAATGAGATTCAGTTTAGGTTCAAGGAAAGTGACAGAGATATATAACTCGTATAGCCTTGTCCCTTTCTATCGACCTAAACTGAATCGCATTAGTCACGGTAACCCTCCAGAACGATTTGGGCTCTACTTTTCACTTACGATCAGGTGGAGTGGAGCCACTTTGTTGTGCCAACATAAAAAAACGTTACTTAGTCGACTTTACGTTGTAAGTTCATAACTAGATACATGTGGTCTAGAAATAGTCTGGCAAACTAATAATAAGCGATAAATACAAATTTTATATGGAATGCCAACACTTTCGCACCTACTACGCTTATTAAATTTGACGCCTTTTTCTACTAACAAGTAATTAAAATAGCCTTAAATGCATTTAAGAATGTGTTACTGTTTTATTTATTTTTTTAATACCTAATGCTAGATTTCATGTTTCTCCGTGGCTTTGTGGCAAAGAAGTCAGAAAGCATAGACAGAAGTCAGAAAATAAATTATAGTCATATTTTTCTGATTTTCATATTTTGTTTAAGATTATATTTACAAGGGTTTTTAATAAATGATGTTGAAAATTCTAACTATGATAGTTTAATTTCAAATAACTAACACATAATCACCCTACCTTTACCTTTGTGTGTAAAACACTTATTCCCATGATTTTTTTCTGGTTTCGAATGCTCTCCAAGTTTTATGGGTCACATGTTTCTCTTCCTTCTCGATATCGAGATGCGCCTTTAATTAATAAGTATTATCATATTGTCACACTCAATCCTCTTCGTTTTACCCAGTCTCAATTCCAGAGGTCAGAGTCACATCATCAGCCTGCATTAGGAGATAAATACCCATAATTACCACGCTGGCAAGTGGGTTAGGGATATCAGTGACACTTTATTATCGTTATCTGAGGTGACGCTCCAATCCCTTACTCGACTTTTATGAGACCAACGGGAGTTGGGGTTGTGACAAGGGTATTGAAATGATAATGTTGAAATCCTTTAAGTCCACCCTCCATTCTGACGGAAGTTTTTATGCTAAATATAAATTAAATATATTAACTGAAGTGTAGGGTCAGTGAGGGTACAACAATAGCTCGGAGGAAACAGCCGCACGAACGCGCTGTACTGGAAAGGGAAAGAGCAATATTTTTGTCCTCTACGTCAAATTTGGCTTGCGGCGCGTGATATTTATCTTTTTTTTTATCATGAACCAATCGGCGGACCGCTCCGGTGCCATGCTGGTGTCCTCTGTGATGTGATTCACTTTTGAGCAGTTAAGCTTAACTTTGTTTAAACATGTGTAAGATTTATAATTACATATCTTTGTTTTTATCAAAGAGTGTGTTTAATTTACTTAGTATTGACTGAACATTCAAGGCCCTTGATCTTGGTTTTGTTTCTAGTTTGATCCAAATTTCAAAATGGCGACATGGTCCACAGTAGTTTGTTTTGGAAAAGTACAAAGTGGTTCGCGAGCCACTGTGTTCGTATGTAAAGTACAAACACGCACTTTGTACTTTACCACTTTCCGTAATTGATTAAGAATATTCTTGTTCTAGTTATTTTAAATTAAACTGAGCATGCTCCTTTTTTCGTAATTTAGGTAATTTAATGCCTTTGATGTTTCCTATGGAAGAGATTATAAATTTATTTTAGTTTATTAGTTGATTTAGTCTTTCAAAATTGGTTGACATATTAAGAAATAAAACGTTTAGTTACGAATTATTGTTTTAGTACAATAATTCCAAATACCTATTTTTGTCCCCTCGCCTGGCAAGGTCTTGTGCTGTTCAAAACCGCCTGGCATTGTACATACTTACTCTGAGACGTTTATTTGAGGACACATAAAAATTTCGAGTATACAGGATGAAGTTTATTTTACCTCATCAACTGTGCGTTTTCTATTCGATCTGTCATATACTTCTGCTTATTGTAATCGCCTGTCATTTTTTTTTTAAGATGTACAATAAATAAACTTTATCCTATTAAATTTTCAAACTTACAGAAACAAGTTAAGAAACCCAATTTACTTAACTGTCCCCTCGCCTGGCAAGGTCTTATGCTGTTCAAAACCGCCTGGCATTGTACATACTTACTCTGAGACGTTTATTTGAGGACATATAAAAATTTCGAGTATACAGGATGAAGTTTATTTTACCTCATCAACTGTGCGTTTTCTATTCGATCTGTCATATACTTCTGCTTATTGTAATCGCCTGTCAATTTATTTTTAAGATGTACAATAATAGTACATTGTGCATCAAGGGAGGTAAGTACGGAATTACTAACGAGAGTGTTAGAAGCCCGACGCCGTTAGGCGGAGGGCTTTTATGACTCGAGTTAGTATTCCGCTTACCGACCGTGATGCATACAATGTGTTTCATCACACTTGCCGACAAAAAAATAAGTTTTAAGAAATAACATTATTAAATGACGTACTGACATTTCTATTACTCCCTAGGGAATTTCACTTTTCTATTACTCCCGCTGCGCGCGCAAACAATGGCGCGCTTAGACAGCAAGTGTGATGAAAATAAACTTTATCCTATTAAATTTTCAAACTTACAGAAACAAGTTTTGAAACCCAATTTACTTAACTGTCTCCTCGCCTGGCAAGGTCTTATGCTGTTCAAAACCGAATTGCACATACTTACTCCGAGACGTTTATTTGAAGACATATAAAAATTTCGAGTATACAGAATGAAGTTTATTTTACCTCATCAACTGTGCATTTTCTAATTGACCTGTAATATACTTCTGCTTATTGTAATCGCCTGTCAATTTTTTTTAAGATGTACAATAAATTAACTTTATCTTATAAAATAAAACTATGAAAACGGATAAACTCGCGTATATTAACTAATTTTAACTTCATTCCGACGTTTCGAACACTTTACAGGGTTCGTGGTCTGCGGATGACTGACAATGGAGGAAATTTGATAGATCTACCTCCATCAAAATAAGAAAGATAAGTACAAAACTACCCACCAAAGAAAAATTACTAAACCACAGACAATAAATTTTAAGGGTGGATGTACATACAAAATTTGCAAATTAAGCTAGTTATTCATTACAAATATTTTCAGAATGAAGACAAGAGACAAAATAAATAATCTACGCCGGTTCTATCCCTACGCCACTGCCTGAGAAGTATTTCCTTCCTTTGTATGATTGTATTGTTAGGAAGGTATCCCAAAATTGGGACCGGCAAGAAACTCAGCGGGACAACTCTTTTCAAAAAACATTTGTAGTACATCTTAAGATCATCATGCATTAAACCAAAACATACAATTTTGATTAATAAGGAAATTTAAAATAATTTTGAAAAAATGTTGCCAGTACTAAAAAGGGGGGGGGGGGGGAATGGTCACCACCGCCAAATACATCAGCCAAATATGTCTAGACTGTTCCTTTATCAGATGAACAGCTGGATCCCAAGCTGGTGGTAGAGACAAGCTTCTTTCCATTCTATTAAAGTTTGGATATTTCATTATCTCAATAGCCTCACGCAACATTCTAGGAATGTTTCTCTTCTCCTTAACGAGAACCAAAGGCTTGCCAAACTTAATAGAATGATTCGGTCCATCACTGACATGCTCCCAAACCGCAGACTGTTGTCGACGGTGCTTGACATCGGCTATGTGTTCCTTCACCCTAGTAGTGATATTCCTCTTTGTCTGCCCAACATATGAAAGCCCACATTCACAGTCCAGCTTATACACAGGAGTGTAGGAATGCAGGAGCATTCAGTAAGGGGGTGCTATACTTAACAGGCCTCAGAAACTGCGACATCTTCTTCATTGACTTAAAATAGGTTTTAATAGAAGCACGTTTCAAGATGCGGCTGATCCTGTCTGTAACCCCTCCTGTCTGTGTATCCGTTTTCATAGTTTTATTTCATGAGTAATCCTCGCGGTAACCGAAGAAAATATTGTTTATCCTATAAATTTTTCAAACTTACAGAAACAAGTTTTGAAATCCAATTTAGTTAACAGTTCAAAAAATAAAGGGCCTGATGACGTGCAGGGCTGACGCCTGCCAGGTCATGGCTATTGCTCTTAGGATTCCATAAACCGTTAGTATACAAATTTCTAACCTTACAGGAAGACCGTTACTCTCAGGGTTCACAGGCTCTTGGACTATTAGTACGGTCAAACTTTACATTAAACTCGCAAAGCATGCAGTATAGTAGCTGCATTTTTGGTATGTTGTTTAGACACCATAGGGCACTATAAAACCACATTTTGCAAGCAGAATAAAATTGTGATTGCTGCGTAGTACTTGAAAAACTGCGAAATTTACGGTCATTTTTAAGTTAATGATCTTTATTAAAAAAAGCTTACGTTTTTTGATATCATACGTTAAGCTACGAAAAACATGGAATAATTACCTTATATATAGCGCACTTAATATGCTTTCATTTAAGGCTAAAATCAGGTCAGTAAACTTTGTAATTGATAATAAAAACGCGAAATTCAAAAGACAGGAGGCCCGCTATCTAAGTTTTTCATACAAATCGCAAGTCGTGTTGCAAAGCTGCAATTTTGGTATATTATATAGGCCCTCTGGGTATGTACCAAAGAATATAATACTCTAAAGAGTATGGTATGGTATGTACTAAAATGCATATTCCAAGAAAAACAAAGAAAGAATTTATTTAAAAAACTATTATATTTTTGACACTGATTGCTGACACTTAGAAAGAATATTACCTAAATTTGAAAGGTTTTGAGTTGCCTTGCATCACCGTAAGTTATATAGATTTTGAGATACGATATTTCAAAAAGTGTCCTTCCTGAAGTTAAGAAAAAGAATGCATGTTTTGAAGCCTCGTATACCTCCAACTGTAAGACTTACAGTTATTGTTATCGACTCAACTTGTTCCAAATTTAATATTGTTATTATCTACATTTGTTTCTGAACATATGATATCAAAAAACGTAAGGTTTTTTTAATAAAAATCAGAAACTAAAATATGACCGTAAATTTCGCAGTTTTTCAAGTACTACGCAGCAAGCACAACTTTTTTTTGCTTGCAAAATGTAGTTTTATACTGCTCTATGGTGTCTTACTTAATAACATACCAAAAATGCAGCGATACTACTTGATTTGCGAGTTTAGGGTAAAATAATGTACGGTTTGACCGTACTATATGCATATCCATAATGTAATGTTAGAACGACTGTATCAAAATAAAAAGTATACATGGCATAGTACAATAGCGGCTCGAGTTACCGTGTACTGTTAGGACCAATGTGTACTAGGGAAGGGAGGGGCGAGTCATTGTGTACCTAGAGTACTAGTACTCAATGGCTAGCTTTCAAGTTTTTTAAAAAACTGTAATCATCTCGTGTTTGGTGACAACAATAGGGAATCCATTTGGTACATAAAAACTTCAGTATGATACCCTACTTCGTGAATGCAACAATTATTTCAGGTACAAGTATTTTTCGTGCTATAGCCCGTTGAAAAAACCCGAGCCAGTGTACCCTACCTGACCCTACATGCGATTAGATTACCTTTAATAAAAAAAGTGTACACTTACCCCTTTTGAACACAAAACTTTCGTGGGAACTACGAGTATTCATGCTAAAATTAAAACGCGGGTTACTCAAGTTTTTAAAGTCGAAAACTGCTCGACATGTAGAGCCCCGTACATGAGAAGCTTCCCCATGAGCCAATCGCCATGGTAGCGCAATGAAGACTTCGGGCCATAGTCGTCCGATCGCGGGTCGAACGGGCGGCGGCGGGGCAGTTTCATACAAGGGGCAGATTAAATCATGCTCACGACTCCGTAGGTTACATGAATATGCCTTCGGCGACACTCTAACGTCACTTTCCAGGTGTAAATAACGTAACGTGCAAATAACCACTGGCCACGCTGATCGGCAGTCAACAGTTGCTGCTTCGTAAAATCAAATAGGTATTTCGCATAGTTTAGGTAAGTAGGTACGTACTTTTCGTGAGTTGGGTCGCGAATTAAGTGTTTACTGCATGAGCGTTAACCTGAGCAATGACTGATATATCGGCACCACAAGTTCAACGCCAAAGACCGATACTAAGTCACGGTCCGCATAGCAATATGTATACTCCTATACGCATGGCGTAAAGTTTGAATTAAATTCTGACATTTCGGTGGTGTTCGAGTGTCAGCTTTTGCATATAACGTGGCGTTGAAAAGGTTAAGTATATCTATTCAGTCATTAAGTAAACATTATGATTTAAAACTAGCAGTTGATAATGTATTTTTTTTTTAATTTGGGGACAGTAGCATAATTTTGAATGTATCTCTATGTACTGACTCCTGTCTGCAGCAGTTAGATACACTAGAGGCCCTGTTTGCATTATTTAATTTTATATTAAAATTTATTCAAATAGAGTATTTGTGTTTTAGAAAATTGTATGAAGTTACAGACCATGAATTATGTTCATGTCATGCACATACATTATTCAGTATTCTATGTGTATGTGGGACCAATTTTCAGTGATGGAATAGAATAGGATGGTGTTATTAAGTATACAAAAATCTTAATTTATTTATTTTATTAAATATATTAGGTATTCATCAAATTCATAAGTTTTACTTAGGTTTAATTAGAGCTCTGCTTAATTTACACAGAGCCTTCAGAAAAAAATATTATTCTTTGACAAAGCTTAATTCAATCTCTTATTATTAGTCTATTTGCTTATTATTTTATCAAAAACACTGGGGTCTAAACCTTCAAGTGTTAACTTTAGTTTAACAGCTTGTAAAGGCACTCCAACCTGTACCATTTTAACAAATCTCAAATATTCTGGATTTACTGCTGTTTCTTCTGTGCTATTAGTTGCTGTGGTACTGCTGCTTTCAGAACTTTCCAAATTAGTGTTATATGATGTGTCTGCATTATCTAATGTAATGTTGTTTTGGTTACCTGCATTTGTTTCTTTTTCAGGTGCAGGGTTATCAGTCTTATTTTGTGTTTGAATATTTACTTCTGGGATTGATAATAGCTGTAAAAATAAATAGGCATTAAAATACGTGGAAGAGGCTGTGAGTATCAAGATGATGCAAAATATAGCACTTGTTTTATTGACTACCTACCTACTTAGTTTGTGTATAGGTATAGGATGACTTCCAGTGATTATTAAACATAGGTAGTGATGGGTCATTCCCGGTAATTTTCCAATCTTTAATTTGACGAATGTTTCCATTTGAGAATATTCCCCATAGTTACTGGGAACGAGCCATCACTAAACATAGGGAATAGTGTTCTAGTTAACATAAATAGTGGTAAAAGTGCTTACCTTAGCTTCTAACAGCACCATTGAAGCGTTAACTTTCTCAATTTTCCGTTCAAACTGCATTAATTTTTCCTCACAGTCTTTCGAAAATTTATTCAAAAACTGAACAGTGGTTATGAGGAAGTGGTTAACAAACGCCAAAGTTCTCTTCTGCTGCAACCCAGCTATCTGGTAAAAAAAAACAAATTTTAAGTATTTTATGTTCAGTTTAGTAAATAATGGCCTACACGTTTTAATATAACATAATCATATCCACTTACTTTGGATAAATCTACATTATTTACGTCGTG
>JALPQI010021007.1:0-20611 GCA_025490895.1 Thaumatotibia leucotreta
TACACGGTGTTTTTTATTTCCGTTAAATTGGACAGGTTACATGGGAAAAACAGAAGTTACTGGAGAGGAGTTATTACTGGCGAGGTCGGGAAATAAGTGCTAAGCGTGCTGCAAATAAATGGGTAAAAAGACTAAAAAGCCGCAAGCAAATACCTACTCATGACACTTCTATGACGTCATACGCAAAGTTAAAGAGAGAAAAGTATAGTTTGACAGTACGGTACTCTTTTCTATGACTGTCAAAATATAGGGAAAAAGTTTTGTGTTTCAGTTGATTACACATGAATGAGACACATGTTTAGATTAATATGACAGGTAATATGTACACATATTTTTGATTGGTGAATCTGTTCAGATGCATATGTACTTTTCTATGCTCATTTATTTTTGAAGCCTTGGATTTGCTCATATATTTATGAACTCGACTGTACCTACTGATACATAAATACGTATTCGGCCTGAAAACCCTCGTATCCCGGCTTCTGCAGTAATGTACTATTCTTATTAATTCAATAACAGTAAGAATTAAGCCACTAGTTTCTAAGAGAAATTAATTATATTTAAACTAAATAACTTCACTTAAATTTAACAGAAAAAACCGGCCAAGTGCGAGTCGGACTCGCACGCGAAGGGTTCCGTACCATTATCAATTTATTATTTAAAAAATACAGTTAAATCAACCTACCTCAAAAACTATAAGAGATAATTTAATCTAACCAAAAATCGTTGATAGAGTTTATTAATGTGCATAACATATTTTTTTTTTAATTTTATATCGCGTAGTTTAAAAAATAGAGGGGGGGGGACACATTTTTCAGACTTTGAGAGCTGATATCTCGAAAACGATTTGCTTAAATAAAAATGATATTAATAAACCTTCTTATCATTTTCAAAGACCTTTCTATTAATACCCCACACACTTATATACAACTAAAAAAAATTTTCTATCCCTCAGTTACATGTATGGAGGGCCCCCACCCCAATGGTTTTTTTTACAATTTAGTATCATAATCTTGTAGCGGTTCATACAACACATATCCTTACCAAATTTCGTTACTGTAGCATTTATAGTTTCCGAGTAAATCGGCTGTGACAGACGGACAGACGGACAGACGGACATGACGAATCTATAAGGGTTCCGTTTTGCCATTTTGGCAACGGAACCCTAAAAACACACTAGTATAACACAAAACATAATAAGGTCCTTTAAGTTATTTAAATACACATTTGTGTTCAAAATCTAGTATCATGACAGCATTGTAAGAAATAGACTGATTGGGTACGTTTATCGAACAAATATCGATTTTGGTAGTTCAACATTTAGTCGAGCTCTAGCGTAGCGTAACAATTTATATTTTTACACAAAATATCCTTTAATATTTACTATTGTGATAAATGATTAGCTCACAGTGATAGAACAACTAACAATTAATGCTACAATTTGATAATTCACACAATTAATGCTACTAAATAGACAAAATATCGTTTGAAAACAATCAACCGGCACATCATATTTACCTGTGAAACGAGTGTTTATCGTTATTTCTGTAGTGGGCAACAAGGCAATCATTTACACAACACGACACCATATTGATTTTATGATCTATTTAAATTCCTTTTTATAAGTTTTAATTATAAAATCACTTTTAAAATATCAATCTCCGTCGACCAGGCTGTTACGGCTGATATGTCACTTCGAAAGTGGTTATGCTTTTGGGATTGTTGTCTATCTTTTTCGCACTCGTGTAATACTCATATAACTGGTGGCTTCCCTTTCACACGCTTCCTTTCTCTATTAAGCGCAAGCGCGGATTCTAACTTTATGGCCTGAAGTACTACATAGTACAAAATTATATATCGTGTTCTGAACTAAGTTTTATGTTGATCATGAATGTAACGTTCAGTCACGTATGTAACGTACGTTACGATGTCATGAATGTAACTGTACATTTTTTTGAGACCGAACCCACATTTTCGGCTGAGTTGGACTATAGCTGAGCAAAGGGGGCTGAGGACTTAGAAAAAAATCGATGGATGTTGGTGTCATTATGACACGTTATTTTTATTAATTTAGCGTGCAGAATACGCTTAAATAAGCATGTTTTGTACGTAAATAAATTGTAGATTTGAAAAAAAATGGCCGAGTGAGCGAGCGAAGCGAGCGAACAAAACCTTTCGCGGCAGTTCCGACTCGGATAGGTTAGATTAGAAGACTAAGGCGGGAGCCTTGCTCCCGCCTTAAGGTGCGTTTAAACTAAAAGAGCATTCGCTGTTCTAGCGCCCGTTCTAAGAAATCAACCAATCACGTTTTGTGTACTGATCGAATTTCGTAGAGTGGGAGGTTAGAACAGCGAATGCTCTTTTAGTTTAACCGCACCTTAAGTCTTCTAACTAATATTTTTCAAAATTATCTAACTACTTATATGAAACTCTACAAATATCTACGCAAAAGTTTCAGTTGTCTTTATGAGCATATATTGGCCCAAAAATACTTGTTGTACTAATGTTTTATATTTTTACCATATTCGCATCTCACCATGCTCACATCACAGCTGAGCACATTCTCATCTCATCACGTCCTCATTTCACCAAAATGTCACCTGACCCTTTTCTCAGCTCCACATACTATTATTTAACCATGTTCTCAGCTAAGCACTTTCTCATCTCGCCATGCTCTCAGTTCACATCATTCTCATAAATGTACAGTCAGTGTCATGAACATCTTCAGACTTGAACTGTTTAGCGATGTGTTGAACATGTGTGACAATAATTAGGATTGTGAAATAGAAATGAAATCTACATAAAATGTCGTGATAGATGTGATTTTTTCCTTACCAAAAAATAAAATTTTGTCTTCATTTCCGTCGTCATACTAGCGTCATACCCATAATAAATTTTCGACTATGTGCTCCGGTAACTTAATATCCTTTTCACTTCTCATGCTCTTAAAATGTTATTTTAGTCTCTGCATATCGGGACTAAAACTCTTTATTAATCTCTAGGGACTAAAGTAAAATTTTTTTAATTGACGTTGGAAACCCGTAAACAGCCACACTCACGGTGTTCAAGAATAAAGGATAGTCGCCATTTTCAGTGCTTGTGTATGGACCACTTTTGTGCATGCCGTGGATACAACCTCTAAACTTTTTTTTAATTGACTTTGGAAACCCCTAAACAGCCATTTCTAGTGTTTATGATTTTTGAACGAACGGTTATTGACATTGAAAATGACCTCAAAACAGTGACGGATTTAGAAAATTGCCGCCTATAGGCCATTTATATTTTGCCGCCCCTATCCACTGTGCCAATTATAATAGTTTGTTAAGAAAATTTCGAAAAAGGTCGAAACGTAAAAAAGCTTCGTACATTAGTCGTTTAGGAACACTTGGTGTTTCATTTCACAGACGTGTATCCGTACCGGAGCGTTCGTGGCAGGAAAGGAAATCCAGCATCCCTAATACCGCGAACTACGAAATCCGCAAATTTCGGGCAATGAAGGCGTCATTAGAGTGACGGAGACAAATTCCCGAAATTTATGAACTTCGGTGTTCGCGGTAGCAGGCCTTCTCTTACTTTGTACCTACAGTACGCGAACATTTAGCTGGTATGACAGTGGAGGGATGGACGCCTAGCCAACATACAGTGACCGATATAGTGGTAGATTAGAGTTTATGCGATGAGACTGGGGTTGTACTTTGTATGGAAATTAATGATAATATACGACTCTACTCTTAGGTACCACACAAACTCTAGATAGCGGTCCTTAAATTGGGAAAATAAAGAAGTTCTAAAATAAAAAATCAGTCTGAGCATTATTAAACCATTTAATAAATTTCAACTCCGTTTTTACAGTTAGTTAAAATTATTTTTACTACGCTCACTCGCAAACAACAAATCAATCAATGTTACAATAAAACTAGAAAACATTATTATTTGGCTTTAAGTTATATGATAATTAACAATTATAGAAAACAACTTTTAGTCCCAACTTGTAGCCAGATTTGGTAGCTCATAGCTGGCATCCATATGAGAAAAATATTCCTAATTCGAAGTAGACTACAAAATGACAATTCTGTAGTCCCATCTTGTAGCCTGGTTTGGTAGCTGGCTTTCAATGAGAAGAATATTCCTGATTCGAACTAAGATTAAACGCCAGCTACTTCCTACGACTTCAGAATTCCCGTTTCATTGCCAGCTTCGAATCAGGAATATTTTTCTCATTTAAAAGCCAGCTACCAAACCGGGCTACAAGACGGGGCTAAATAATTATTACTATTTTGTAGTCAGCTTCGAATCAGGAATATTTTTCTCATTTGGAAGCCAGCCATGAGCTACCAAACATGACTACAATATGGAACTAAAGCTTGTTTTCTATAATTGTTAATTATGAGATAACTTTAAAGCCAAATGATATTGACTTGTGGTTTTATTGTAATATTGGTTCGGGTCTTAATCGCGTAAAGTTACGTTTATTTTTATCCTGACGTTTCGGGCATGACGTTACACCCGTGGTCGCAGGCAGACTGGCGAGAAAATGTATCAACACCTTCGAGCGGCGCAGGTTTTTCGAACTACGCGCACTTGGTCTGGATTATTAGCTGTGGTAGTTCCTATATTGGAGAAACCAAACGCACCATGGCGGAAAGGGTCCAACTAATAATTCTGCTGTGGCCGAGCATTTGTTGGAATCCGGACAAAGCCACTGATCAAGCTCCATAACCCGAACGTCCTCTTAACCGAACGTATACATCATAGCCAAAAAGTACGTGAAACTATTGAAATTAAGAAACATCCGAATTTTTATCAAAATGAGGGGCAAGGATTCTCGTCGTGGAATCCCGTGATTTACAAATGTAAGCGCGGTGAAACATCCATTTCAAAGCCATTGGATGTTGTGAGTGTTGTTTGTAGTCTTAGTGACAACCCGAGCCTAGAAGTGAATAATCAAGACCAATTGCAGGGTAGTTCGAAAAACCAGCGCAGCTCGAAGGTGTTGATACATTTTCTCGCCAGTCTGCCTGCGACCACGGGTGTGATGTCATGCCTGGAACGTCAGGATAAAATTAAAATTAAGTTTACACGACTAAGACCCGTTTGTCATTAAAATATCGAGTGTTAATCGTGAAACTTTAAATCAATATATTGATTGATTTGTTGTTTGCGAGTGAGCGCAGTAAAAATTAATTTTAATTAACTATAAAAACCCAGTTGAAATTTATTAAATGGTTAATTATGCACAGACTGGTTTTTAATTTTTGTTAGAACTTCTTCATTGTTCAAATTCAAGGACCGCTTTCTAGAGTTTGTGTGGTAAAGGTAGAGTCGCATATTGTTATTAATTTTCACATAAAGCACAAGCCCAGTCTCTTAGTATAAACTCTAATCTACCACTGTATCAGTCAAAGTACGAGTATGTTGGTTAAAATTGACTTTTCCATGCTATTGAACTCTACTAATCACTCACTTTGTATGAGAGGATATATTTTTTTATAGATATTTCGATGTTGGTACTATGTTACTGACAGTTCATAGTAATGGTTGGTAGACTCAGTCGTTCCCTTCCTTCCTGTATAATTTTGCCGCCACGGCAGAAGTTTAAGATAGTTCGCTTCTGATCTGCCGTTTATAAAATCTGCCTAATCAATTTTGACTCATAAATTTTTTTTTTGCCGCCAAATCTGCCGCCCCTAAAATGTGCCGCTCTAGGCCATGGCCTACTTGGCCTACTGGTAAATCCGGCACTGCCTCAAAATGTCAATCGTGAAAAAATATTAAGGAGAATCGATTTATTTTCTTGATATACATGTATATTTTTTAATACTTGTTTCATATATGATAAAGATTGAATCCAATTTGTTACTTATTTTTTAATAACCAATTAGCTTCAAAATAGTTATGTAGTTAGCTCCAATTCGTTGGCTAAATATGCAAGTATTTAAAGCGTCATATTTCGAAAAAGGAATACAGATAAAAACTTAAAAGCGGAACGAATTTGATTGCTTATTTTTTGTGTTTTTGTCCATAAGTAATATTGTTCAAATCGTAGTTATATAATTTACGATGTCACGTCATGCGATGAAGAAGTATTAACGCCTTACTCCAGAATGAAGAAGAATGCAAAAGAGGTGGTGCAAAATCTTTTGCCGCCGAAATCTAGTGTAATATATTCAAAAGCGTATCAAACTTTTATGGATTGGAAAACTGGAAAGCAAATTAGGTAGGTACCAACATCATTTATGGAAGGCGTATTTCTGACATATTTTGATGAAAAATCTAAGAAGCTTAAAACCATACTGCAACTAAACCATATAACTTGAAAAAGATTTCGAATTTATCGTAAAGTGGCCATGTTCCGAAGAAATCGGAAGTTTTGACATTGCAGAACATAATATAATTTTTTTGTTTCTTATTTGTTCTTTCTGTTAATTAATACTGAGATTATGTAGAACGTAGTTTTTTTCCTCGCATTCTAAGTGAAAAGTAGTGTTTAATTCGGGACTAAACAGCCATAATGACACTCGAACTACATCCACCCTCGCTACGCTCGGGTGGATAAATATCTCGTGTCATAATGGCCTGTTTTAGTCCCTCGTTGAACAATCTACTATTGTGTTAGTAAGAGCACCTCTACCTACCTACCTTCAAATATTTCTGACGAGCCCTGTATAGAGTATCCTTTTTCGACGAAAACGCAGGAATCTCATGTGTCGCTGGTTCAAACTTAGACACATCATTATAAAAATGATTCTCGAAGATTTTTGGCACATAGTCAAGTGCATACCTTCTTTTTGCATTCGTCCATCGTAGAGTCAATCAGACATCGAATTGGGTCTGGAAAACAACAATGTCGCCCTTCTCTTATAATACATTTATTAGAATTCAACGTAATTGACGTGTTGCATTCTGTTTGTTTATGCACCTCCAGTTCGTCGTACCAGATTTATTTTTATAGTTTAAACTATACTCGTAACCTGAGTGCAGTAATGTCAATTTACCTCTCTGGCTTGTGATAAATTTCATCTCGCTGTTGTTCATGTTCAATTAATTCACGATTATACGAATACGGTTAAATATTCGTTATAAAGATAATTAAAATATATTTTCTAGCCAGATGACAAAACGCATAAAGTCAGTGTCACTAGTAATTGAATATAGATAAAAATGCACATCCAGCTATTTATATTAGCCACTATAGCCAGGAATGTTATCGACATATCGATCCTCAAGTACCTACATTTAATATTATTTTATAAATTAAAGATGCAATTCAAAGATAAAATATAATACGTAACATACCAAATTATAAAAAATGTTGATAACGCTTATTTTAAGTAACGCATCAATAACGCGTTGAACCTGTCCTGTGTCTGTGAAATTCTCAATTTTGGCAATCAAATCAAGTAATTACATACTTGCAATTTACCTTTTTTTTTACTTAGACCCAAATAAAACAGTAGTATTTTTTCATTCAGTCGTATTCGGATGGGAGTATTATTCTAGACTAACAGTTTTCGTTAGTAGAACAAATAAAAGCATCATACTTTTGAGATGTCACATTGTGAAACGGAGTAAATGATAATGACTATACATTTACGTTGTGGTAAGCTGCGAGTGTGGCGAGAAGAAAGTGCTTAGCTGAGAACATGGTTAAATAATAGTATGGTGAGCTGAGAAAATGGTCATGTGAGATTTTGGTGAAATGAGGACGTGATTCACGTGATGAGATGCGAATGTGCTCAGCTGTGAGCATGGTGATATGTGAATATGGTGAATTGCGAAAGTGATGAGATGAGATGCCAAAATGATCAGCTGCGAATATGGTCAAATGAGAATTTACGTAGGTTGCCCTGAAAGTTTCGGGAATCGGAAAAAATACGCATTTTAATGAAATAAAAGTACTTTTATTGTTTTTCAAAGTATTCTCCTTTGTGTTTAATACACTTTTTCATTCTCTGAAACCAGTTTTTAAAACAGTTATTGAAGTCTGAAGTGGGGGTTGACAAAATGGCCATTTTATAAGCGTCGACTGCTTCTTCCGCGGTCTGAAAACGCTGACCACGCAACCGATTCTTTATTTTCGGGAAAGTAAAAAAATCGTTGGGACTTAGGTCGGGGCTGTACGGAGGATGGTCCAGTAATTCGACGTTTTCGCCCTTCAGATAGTCGTCTGTTTTCTGAGCGGTGTGAGGGCTGGCATTATCATGGTGTAGTATAATACGGCGGTTAGGGTTAGTTTTTCGCAGTTCAGCAAAAACAATCTGTAAACAAACGCCTATATACCAATCGGCATTGACAGTTCTTCGATCTTCAAGAGCGATAGTCGCCACGTGACCCGATTTGGAGACAAACGTGGCTACCATTTTTTGATCGTGCTGCGTGAACGAACAACTTTTGTCGGCTTCGGTTCGTCTTCGTAAACCCAAACTCGAGATTGGTTTTTCGATTCAGGCTCATATGCGTAAATCCATGATTCGTCACCTGACACAATACTAAAAACGGCATTTGAGCTTCCTCCATTAAATCTTTTTAAAGTTTTGCGGCACCAATTGACACGTACCGTTTTCTGGTCGTCAGATAACAAGTGAGGAATCCACCGGGAAAATAACTTCCGCACGCCCAACTCTTGTTGTAAAATAACTTGTACCTGACTCATTCCAATGCCTAAAGTCTCCTGAATCTCCCGATATGTAACATGCCTATCTTCCTTTATCAGTTGGCGAACATCTCCGTTGGCTTGCAATTTGTCTTTCATGGAACGTATCATGTTTTTACCAAGCTTCGCTCGCTCTGTATGTGTCCCAAATTTCTCTGACATGTGTTCGCAGGCCGTTCAGAGTTCGAGCCTTTGTAGCATCCCAACCTTGTACCATCAAACCCCATTCTCGATGGGGTTCAAATCTGGGCTTTTCTGCGGCATGTTAATTAATTTTAATTCTCCCTAGTCTTCATTTTCTTTAATCCATGGCTGAACAAACCTAGAATTGTGGATGCTGCTATTGTCTTGCATGAATTCGACCTTGTAGTTGTCAGAATATACAATTTTTGCTGTGCGTAATAATGAATCTCTCATTATTTCAAGATAACCTTGACTAGTCTAGTCCTAGTCGCCCACTTATTTCGCACAATTCTATGGGCCCACTCGAATTCATCCAGCCCCAGAATTCTAATTTGCCCACTACGGCGATCTGGACGCACGTTTTAGGAGGCCGCCAGAGAGACAACCGGCATTAGACACGAAAGCCTTTTCGTCCATAAAGGAAACCCCTTCAAAATTGTAGATCAGATAGTGATTGGCAAACTCAAATCGCAACCCTTTGTGCCTTCCTGTTTGTGGAGGTTTCCTCGCAGGCATGCAGTTCTTTAGGCCAGCCTCATGCAGTCAGCGTGGAACAGTTAGGTTCGAAATCTGTAGGCCAGCCGCGAGATATGGGGTATTAACGTACCGTTGTCGTTTTACGCTATCCACTAACTGCCGAACCTGTAGCCCTACCATGAGATTTCGCTATGTAATTTACGGGCGTTTACTTTTTATCCATCCCGCTCGTACTTGCGGCGCGAGCGAGCCGGATAGAAAGTCGTTTACTTTAGTAGTTTAGTTAATAACGCCGCGGCATCTCGTAGTATTATTTTGTTAGTAAATTTTTTCCGCTCTTGTCGTAGTAATTATTGTATGCCCTCGAATGCTCATTCAACAGTGTCTTTTGACACGTTTTTGGTAGATATAAGTTGTACCAAAAACATATCTTGTTTTGAAATATAGTTATCTAACACTATTCCTGTCGCTTTTATGAAATATTCCATTCCTCCCACAACCCAACCCAATGCTGTTCAATAGATCAATACTGTGGGACTTTGTTGGATCAAGGATTTGGGCTCGATTTAGAGGGCATCGGTTTAACGAAGGTGATAGCCTCTTTACCGTCGTTTATTGAATAAATATGTGAACCGTTTCTTTTGATCAGATGTTTGATAAAAACTCTCTATCCTATGGTAACCAATTCTCGGTTACGAACACTACATCGATAAAGTCCCTGGTACACCAGGAATTTGGAGGCACGTCTTCAATCTTATAGTTTCAGAGGAAACACAAATACATTTTCTTTCATGAATGGTAGGTACAACCTTATTTAACAGGCTGAGTTGAAAATTAGTTATACGCGGGTTTCTCCACCAAGTATCATGTTGTTGACAGCAATTTGTGGCCGAATTATTTTCGGAGCTGGCTTCTTCTTAGTAAATCCACAAACAAATATTAATTAAATGTAGATAATATTTATTCGAGGATTTACTAAGATGTTTTATTTTTGGCATTATAATTTTGTGATTTGGATAATTCATATTGTCGGGTTTATTAATATAGTAGCCTAAAAATTTCAAAGAAAAAACACTTTGATTTTTTCAAATATGTTTCGGATCAGGCCTTAATGACGTCATTCCGAACGCAGTGACTAGCCGCACACTAGGGTAGGACTCCTACCGTAGGAGATCTGGCTGAAGGGGTCATAATAATTTCCACAAAGAACAAATATTATTTTTTAAATTCTTCTTAAATTAACACACCATTTTACATTATAGGAATACCTAGTTGTAATGTATTGCCATGTACCTATTCCCTTATTGGCTGGCCATTGATAATTTCTATATCTTCCCCAAACCATTGTACTTCAAAGGTCTCCTTTTTAGGGTTCCGCAACCAAAATGGCAAAAACGGAACCCTTAGTCTGTGGCTCCATTGAGGCGGAGAGGAGCGGAGATGTGCAAAATTGACCAATTACATTATTCAAAATTCGAAACACTCTGATGCGGTCTCAATTTTGCACATCTCCGCTCCTCTCCGCTTCAATGGACTAATGGAGCCGCAGCCTTATTATATTATTATAGTTTCGCCATGTCCGTCTGTCCGCAGCATAGCTCAGTGGCCGTTAATACTAGAAATCTGCAATTTGGTACAGGAATGTACATATTAATCATGCGAACAAAGTGGTATAATAAAAACTAGATTTTTTTTTCTGGTGGGCTCCCATACTAGTGAAGTGAGGATGATTTTTTTTATTTCATGTAATCGTATAGTGTGGGGTATCATTGAATAGGTATCTTAAAAATAATAAGGGTCTTGAAATAAAGCTTAGGTATTTCTAAAGTTAATATTTTCCGAGATAATTGCTCCAGAAGAAAAAAAATTGTGTCGCCCCTCTAACTTTTGATCCGTATTCCGTAGGTCCAAAAAATATGAAAAAAAATCATGAATAGTGGTTAGTGGGCTTATACAGGGTGTTCCACGAGCCACTGAAAACCTTGAACGGGGTGATTTGGTAGGTTAAACTGAATAACTTTTACTATGGAGCTAACCAAGAAATCTCAAAAAAAAATTGCCTTTTTCATATAAAATGTCGTGATCAATCGGTCAAAATGTATGAAAAAGAATTTTTTTTGTAGATTTCGTGATTTACCCCATATTAAAAGTTGTTCAGTATAGCCTACTAAATCACCCCGTTCAAGGTTTTCAGTGGCTCGTGGAACACCCTGAAGAGTAGGTACTTTAAAATAAAACTAATTCGAACAGAGTCGGGGTAGCCGTTTTTGAATAGCTACCCTAGCTGAGCATGGCCCGACATGCTCTTGGCGGTTTTTTTTGCTATATTTGTTTAGTTTATCACACATGTGAGAGTTAATAAGTCCGTGTTCTCTTTTGAACAGGTAATCTACAACTGAAAAACACATTTTAATTAAATTAACTCGGCACGTGTGATGAAAAAAATTGTATGCATCACGGTCGGTAAGCGCAATACTAACTCGAGTCATTAAAAGCCTTCTAACACTCTCGTTAGTAATTCCGTACTTACTTCCCTTGATGCACAATGTACTACTTTAGCTAAGTCAGTTTACTATTCACATGGAAGGCTGTACAAAAAAAGGATGGTAATCTTTATGTATCACCATTTTGAATGATTGTAGATCATTAAATTTTCGACGCGTTATAGGCAGTTGTGCTTGATACAACTGTCGAATATCATTATCTGCTGAAACCGTGATTGGGATCATACGTCGGGGCAGAGCCTCCCAGTCATCGTCAAATGATAATTTAGATAAAATATATTTCAAGGCACGCAGGTCATTTACGCACGGGTCACCAGTTCGATTGCCAGGTCGTATAGATTTATAGTATTTAATAAATAGGTACTTAAAAAAAACCGACAGTCTACGTAATTGACAGTGTAAGACTCTCTTATTCTGGATTCTCTTATAAGCTGTACATAGTTTGCGGGTACGTATATTACTTTGTTCTTTTTTGAATCTGCTTCCATTTGTGTATGCCCTTTAATGAGATATTTTTGAAAGATTGTTACATCATGTAATTTTGCATAATGTAACAATGAATTGGACAAAGTGACGTTCTGATTTTGAACACAACACCCATCGCTATAAAGGACAATAGGCACGTTCGCATCTAAACAGTGCTTTTCCAAATAATTTATGATACAAGAATAAAATACTTCACTATCCATGGCTCCATCGCATTCGTGCCACTCGTAGCATGATACTTTTTTTAGTATTTAACTCTCGTATATAAGGAATTGATGACAAGCCAGTTTTTGTTTGAAATACAGTCAGTTCACAATCACAATTATATTGTGAATACTTACGATTTTCGGCTTTATACCACGATGAAAACTATATGAATTTACTAATAAACACTACTAATATATGGATGACAATCTGTCGGTCAAGTTCCGTATTTTGTAATTTTCGACCATTCACACAGGCTAAGACCATATGGCCATACTGCCTCGTCTTCAATATATGACAGAGACAGTTTCAAGCGCGCAATTATGAACGCCGTCATAACGAAAACTCGGTTGCGCTTATATGAGCGAATGAGATGCAGATTACAGATACGAATTTCTATATTGACACCCTTAAAGTTGTCTCAAGACCTACATATGATAGGGTGTGCGCAACTATTAAATTTCAAGGTCAAAAGGTCACAAAAATTGTCTTTTTGCGCTTTTTTTGTAAATATTTCTTTTTCTATGGGTTTTTTACTCTTTATATGTCAACCAATATTGTAGAATACAAAATTGTCTACAACTTATGCATAAAAATATTTTTTATACGTTGAACCGTTTTCGAGATAAACGGCGGAGAGCGCGGGGTAAGAGCATCACTTTACGTCAACCGGTGAAAACGCGCCATATAAGTTGAATAACTATCGATAAATCAATGATTTTAAATATTTTTTATGTTATTTCTTTTTCTTCATGCCTTAAATCTCTATTTATTAATATTTTCTTCGGTTACCGCGAAGATTACACATGAAATAAAACTATGAAAACGAATAAACTCGAGTATATTAACTAATTTTAACTTCATTCCGACGTTTGGAACACTTTACAGGGTTCGTGGTCTGCGGATGACTGACAATGGAGGAAATTTGATGGATCTACCTCCATCAAAATAAAGGGGCGATTAAACTAAAAGAGCATTCGCTGTTCTAACCTCCCACTCTACGAAATTCTATCGGTATACAAAACGTGATTGGTTGATTTCGTAGAACGGGCGCTAGAACAGCGAATGCTCTTTTGGTTTAAACGCACGCACGAAAGATAAGTACAAAACTACCCACCAAAGAAAAATATACTAAACAACAGACAATACATTTTAAGGGTGGATGTACATAATAAATTTTCAAATTAAGCTAATTATTCATTACAAGTATTTCAGAATGAAAACAAGAGACAAAATAAATAATCTACGCCGGTTCTATCCCTACGCCACTGCCTGAGAAGTATTTCCTTCCTTTGTATGATTGTATTGTTAGGAAGGTATCCCAAAATTGGGACCGGCTCTATTTATTAAATAATACTGATAACCGTTACCTACAATTAAAAGGTAATTAAGGGAAAAACTTTAATCATATCATAATATTCCCATTTACACTAATGACATTTTAAATAAAATAGTAAATTGTGCCACAAACGCCCAAAAGAATATATTTTCGGTGAGGCCGTTCATTGAAGCCCGAATGAAGCGATGGGTTCCACAATAGAATCCCAAACGTATTGAGGAATTTTAAAGTGGAATCCTGAGCGAAATGAGAGATTCAAGCCCAAGACAAAAATAATTTTGATACCTTGTGACATAATTATTACCGTGTTTCACACAAGCTATGAGAAAAATAATAGACTTGTTACATATTTAATATTATTGCGCATAATGGATGCAAAATAAAATTCTACCTCGTGTTAAACTTTATTAAACCTATAAAAAATCTTTAGGCGTTGCACTCTGCAAGTCAATTCCTTAATACCGCTCGTATCGGTGACTGGTCGCTCGGAACTGTTCTCCAAAGTCTGAATTCTCTGTTCTAGGCTACCAATACGATTACCGAGCTTCTCGACTGTGATAGTTTCTCAAAATTAGAGTTGATATTAGATAGCTCCAGACGCAATAATTATTTGTTGAACAAGAGAGCAAAGCAGATTTTTGGTGCGTCTAAATTTTGAGTCCCGAGCAAGCGAAAGATTCTATAATTGCGCGGTGAGGGATTCAAAGATACGAGATGCAAATGTGAACGCTCTCGTGTGATGATACATACACATTTTCACCTAAACGGCGAGAAAATATTATAACGTAAAGAAATAAAACACCAACACTTACTCTTGAAGAGTTATGCTGTTTAGCTTGTGGCCAATGTAATGGGCAAGTTTGTCTCAATGTTCTACCATATCTGAGCGACATTAACGAAGATGGAACATTTGAAGATGAATTCATAATTTATTTGTTTTTTTTTTCATCGTGTAGTTCATTAGTCATTATTCATGTTAATTAGATTAAAATTTAAATATACTTCCTACATTTTCATTAACAATTCAGCAATTACATGGGCAAGGTAAGTGTTGTTAAATAAATTAATACTGAATAAATAGTGGAATGGTTAGGAAAAAAAATGATAAAATAGAATAATATAATTTATAAAAAAGGAACAAAATAGTTATAATCAATTGATTTATCGCTAGTTACACAACGGCGGAGGGCGCGTTTTCGACCGGAGGCACCAGTTGACCTGAAGTGATGTTCTTATCGCGCGCTCTCCGCCGTCTATCTCGAAAACGGTTCACCGTATAAAAAATGTTTTCATGCAAGTTTTGTAGAGAATTTTGTATTTTACAATATTGATAGTACATATAAAGAGTAAAAAACCCATAGGAAAAGAAATATTTCGAAAAAAGCGCAAAAAGACGATTTTGTGATCTTTTGACCTTGAAATTTAATAGCACACCCTACCATATGTAGGTTTTGAGACAACTTTTAGGGTGTCTATATACAAGTATTTACAAAGTTACAGCTGGGTATCTCGAATTCCGAGGTGAACTTACTAAAATGACTGGACTATTATCACAGATCAGAGAATATTAGTCTTTTATTAATATAAGTAGGGTAAATCCACGGTGACTCGCATTACTTTGTAGCCGCTATTCATAACAATCTGGTCGTAAATTTGAAAACTATAGCTATCTATATTCAAAACTTGATAACAATGTATATTACTGCGAATCATTCAGTGTACTTATTTCTCCAACATATTAAATTAATTGTAAAAAAATGGAAAATAGCTCCGTTACTCGGGTTACATCAAATGGACATCACATTTTTAATAATTTTCATTAGAATTTTGATTACAAGGATGTAAAATCTTTTTTTATTATTTGACTAGTGAGTAAATCCCTCATCCTCATCCCTTTCGATGTCATGTTTCATTTGGGAATAAAACCTGGTTTTTATTTTACATCGTTGTTAAATGCTGCAGAAATTTGTGCCAATTTCCCATACTGTCACTGTGCCTTTGAAAAAATTGTGTCTAAATCAGTTTCTTTACAAAGAGCTTCAATTTCCTGAGGAAATAGGTTGATAACTTGTACCGAAGAGTCCTTTACTGCATCGGAAAACTGTTCCGCATTAAAAACAACCTCCTTTCTCGCCATCACTTGAAGTCTCACAGTTCTTTTAAGAGCCCCACCAATTCCATCGACGGGACCTTTTCCGTGGAAAGTAGAAAAATAATTCCAGATGATGTGTACTCCATTTCGTTCTTCCAAGAGTTTTATTGCTTCGACAATGAAGCGATTTTTAAACTGTGATGCAGGGCCGTCTGACCACAGGGTCGCGTTTTATAAAGTTACAATTTACAATTTCGCTGTTTGCCTCTCTTTCTAGCCAATATGTGCGTGCGTTAGAGAGGCAAACAGCGAAATTGTAAATTGTAACTTTATAAAACGCGACCCAGGTGTACTTCTTTAATGTTTTGTGGCAGCTTTTGAAGAATGCAGTCTATAAAGATGGTCACTGTCGTTTTATCATGGTGCCTATTATCAGATACGATGACAATGGGATGTTGCTATCCAGAATACCAGGCAGATGCTGTGAACAAAGTCACCTGAGGTTTGAACCCAATGAAAACTTTGTACTTCATCTTGGGCAATGCATGATGCATAGTTTTCCGAATAATCTACTTGTAACAAGCAGACATTTTTGTCAGATTGATAAGAATCAGCTTGGTGTCTTTTAATGTAGGTATGCATGTTCATAGAAAGTTGATGGATATGTATCCATCACATGTTGTATGAGATCTTCTATTGTGCCCATTTCTTCTACCTTCCTCAATTTTTTCTCAACATCTTTCCATATATACCAAGTCACTTCGTTCGGCAAATCATTGCAAATAAGCTCACACTCAAGCTGACAGAGGCAGCATCGTAACTGGATGGCGGAAACCAACTACAAAATGCATTTAAATATTTAATTATAACGCTTTACAGTTTTAACAACATGAGTTATCGTGACTCGGACAGAACCTGAGGCCATGTATTTTCTTAAAATACTACTTTTGCGGAAAAATAAAGGTCAGAATGTCTGGTGACATAAGCCTAACCCTAATCATATACATAGTTAAATATTAGTTCGCTCTACCAAAGTATCAGTGCAGTAAATACAAATATTCGTTTTTTGCGTTACTCGCATTATTCGACGATATGCAATTTTCATTTACATGATACATAGCTATCTTTCGCCTTTTGACATAGGTAATCAATGCAACGCATGAATATTTTAATAGCTAACGTATAATTATTTTTGTGAGTTTAGTAGAACGTCCCACTTTGTCGTTTGCCATAAAGCCGCTTTGTCGGTTTATTCATATGAAGATACAAGTAAATCTCGTCTTTATGGTAAGCGACAAAGTGGGACGTTTTGCTAAAAACTAACACATTATATATGGGTACTTACCGTTTTTTTGTGTATAAACAAGTATAAACCTCAATATTTATAACCACTTATTTTACGTTATGCGATGTTTACGCAAGCAGCATTTACAATGTCGAAAATTATGACAACCGTTGACTTATTAATCTTATTATTTATTATATTATTGACTTAGGGCTGATTTTTCAATCGCCAAATAAACCTATCCATTAGTTAAAATTATCACCACCCTTTTCTAAAATCATCAGTCAAAAAAGGACAGGGCTAACATTTATTTGACAGGTACTGTTATCTGGAGATTGAAAAATCAGTCCTAAATGTTATAAAATTTGTTCTTCCAGCTTCATTTCTTAATTCTACATTCAAATGCATTCCGAAATCAAGATTTTTTTTCCTTATCATGTCTGAGTTACGTGGAACGACCCAGATAGTATATAAGATGTCCCGAGATATTTATTTATTATAACCGTCACTTTCATTCCGATACCGAAAAAGGGATAGATATAAAATAATGTCGATTCTGAAACCTTCGTAGTAGGCTCTCAAAAAGCGGGAATGAAAAACTCTTTCAGAATCAAAATAAAAGTCGTAGTTATTCAAAAACGGCTAGGCCGATTATGTTATTAATTATTATGCCACACCATAGGTTTACAGCGAAATAAAAAAAACATCCTAACTTTACTAATAGGTACCCTAAAAGACATTTCTTTTTCTATATTTTATTCTACCACTTTGTCGGCTTGATTGATATAGTATACATGTACCAAATTGCAAATTTCTAGCACTAACAGCCAAGGAGTTGTGCTGCGGACAGACGAACATGGCGAAACTATAAGGGTTCCTTGTATACTACGGAACCCTAAAAAGTTAATTATTTAGTAGGTACGCATGTTGTAGTCAGTGAAATTAACAATGTCGACATTTCCGCGTTTTGTAATTGCGTCTAGACAACATCATTAACTAAATCTGATCGTTTTTCGGAAAACGTTCCACTTTGTCGATATGGAGTTATGAGTAGTTAGTTCCAAATACTATAGATTATACGCTAAATCTGATCGTTTTTCGGAAAACGTTCCACTTTGTCGATATGGAGTTATGAGTAGTTAGTTCCAAATACTATAGATTATACGCTATCTTTAGGTGTAAGATGTAGGTATGTCTCTAAATTCTATAGTTATTTTTTTAATTCCTCAAAGATGCAGAAGTGAAAAGGCAACTATTTAGAAAGTGTTGCTTAAAGTTTGGGACGCCAAAAAACACACTTGTACTTTGAAGTTATGGAATGTTTAGTACCTACCTACCTATTAAATGAATTGGCATGCTTTTAGGATTTTAAATAAGTTAAAATTTTGTATATAACTTTAGTACTTTGAATTTTACGGAGGTTTGAACATAAAAACCAAGGAAATTATGTCAATCATGAAAATGGGTTTATTTTTTATAATTATAACACGACACGCAGATTAATCATTAAAGTTGTATTTATAGATGTATTCGCATGCTAATAAATGCACATATAATTCTATGTAATTATTGTTCAGTAAGTTCTTATATCAAAAAGTTAATAATAAACGAATTGTAGAGTACAGCATGAATAATGCAAATGACATGTGTATTTTAATATATTTTATTTTATTTTATTTAAGGAGAACCAACAGCTTCATATCTTAAATAGTAAGTAAGAATACAAACAGAAAGCCAATTACAGGAACTCGCATATAGTGATAGAACAAATTAACACATAGCGAATGATTGAGCAAAATATAGGTATAACATATAAGATAACTACATAACAACCGTTACCAAGGATAAAAAGTGTGTAAATATCAAATTCTAAGTACTTTTTTATGTAGATAAAGTTTAGTTATTTTCTGTAGGGACCGTCCCACTGTCGATTTACTAAACATTAACTAGTGCTTGTTGATTGAAATGTATGTGCTTGGTAATAGTACCTAGGGATGGGTAACTATAACTATCGGTAATCTAGGCTTTCTTATCGATCGGGCGGAATTCCGCTGAACCGAAAATAAAGTATAATTAAGAACTAAAAACAATAAAAAAATATACTATCGATAGTTACTCGACCATACTGCTCATATTTAATTAACCATATATTTTACGACGTCTTATAGCTAATATGATGATGATGATGATAATAATGTATACGAAAGGGATCCATAGAACTATTCTGTCTTTTTAGCTTGAGAATACAACTATATTTGAACTACTAAGGTTACATAAGAATATACGTCCGTATGATTTTAGGTTAGGTTCCTAATTTAAAATTCATAAAGTATGGCAAATCATTTTATAGCATCCACTTCCTGACTTCAAAGTACAAGTGTGTTTTTTGCGGTTCCAAAGTTTATACAACGTATTCACAATTGTCGTTTTTTCACTTTTACGAGTTTGAAGAGTTATAAAAAAATTGCACTTAAAGACAATTTTTATTCACCGAAAAAATAGTTTATGCTTTGTTATAATAAAAACTACAATAACCTTACATCGACAAAGTAGAAATTCTGCCCTAAAATAGGCATAAATATCGTCTGCTCAAAACTCACTAAGTAGCAAATACCTACTTGAAATAGAGATCGTATCTAGATTCCGATTCAATACTGACATAAGAGTTTGCTAAGAGTAGATAGGATATTGCCCGACGATAGGATATTGACGCTTCTTTAGGTAATCGATAAAGTGAGACGCTGGGTACTAAACGGATGCCGTAAAAAAGTGATTAAATTGGACATTTATGCGTCGAAATCAAAATCATAGGTAGGTATATATTTATAACATATGAATTATGATCTATAGGTTTAAAAAGTCGATTTTCGGTAGGTTTTGCCATATTACACTAAACTGTCCGTAACTCCGTAACTAGAATCAACAAAGTGGGACGTTTTACTAAACTCAGAGTTATGAAATTGGCTATGTAAAGTTTTCAGAAGGTATGAATATTATATTTTTCCCTGATAGTCTTTGTCTTAAGTTTCAAGAAAATGTGGGTCTATTACAGTAGAGCCTTGATAATCCGTACATAGGCTAATCCGAACGTCGCTGTAATCCGAACTCCCGAGTGACCCCTTCCTCTTTCGCTGTGGCACCTGAACCCAGTTTTTACCCAGGTTTTTGGTGTAATTAATTTATCAGGTGCGCTGTCTCTTAGTGTATGCCACATGATTTGAGGTTATTAATTATTTATTGTTAAACTAAAACCGTTTAATATGGATCCTACACCAAAGCGTAAACACAAAACTTTGACTAATTCTCAAAAGTGCGCTATATTGGATGCCTTAAAAGATGGAGTGATTGCAACCTCACTTTCTGAGAAGTACGGCGTTCGAAAAGCTAC